>VDFB02182859.1:0-21446 GCA_007258455.2 Sequoia sempervirens | reverse complement strand
AAGGATGTATTTCTGGAGAATGCGATAGATGTGGTAACTTTTCATTATTAGGAGAATGTATGCATGAAATTAGTTTAGATGAATTTGGAAAATAATTAGTGGATGTAAAAAAATTTAAAAATATTGAGTATTCTTTAAAAGATGGTAAAATTGGAAGACGTGTTGAGCCAATTGTGGAAAAAGTTAGTGTGCATGCTTTTATTACTGAATTTAAAGATAAGTTTGTACCTAAATATGTTCAACACTCTCAGAATGCTCATTGGCTTGATAATCAATTTCGTTTACGTAAAAACACATTTCCAATTGGAACTATATTGTCAATTGTTGATTTTGCTGAAAATTATACTCTTGCTCCACAAGAAGAAATTCAATCACAATATTATAATTCAGTGCAAGTAGCTATATTTGTTCACATTGTTTATAGACATGCTGAAGATAGTACAGAAGATAATAGAAAAATTTTGAGAGAGTACCATTTTTATGTAAGTGATAATCGATTACATTCATCTGAGTTTGTACAATATTGTTTTGATATATTTTATAAAAATTTAAAAGAGAAAGGAATTCAAATGCTAGAACATCTCATATGGTCAGATAATTGCACGGGTCAATTCAAAAATGCTAGAATGTTTTATTGGCTATGTAGAGTTCATAAGGAAAATAATATCCAACACATATGGAGTTTTTTTGAAGCTAGTCATGGTAAGGGAGAACACGATGGAGCAGGTGCATGTGTAAAAAGAGCTCTTGCTAGAGAGCAACTAAAATTTGAGGATGCTGCAAAATTTAGAAATGCACATGCAATTGTAGATTGGTGCAATACCAAATTATCTACAAGAACAAGTGAGAAATCAATAATTCGACGCTTCTTTTTGTTAGTTGAAGAAAATGATATTTTTTCTCGACAGGATTGTGAAACAATTAATGGAAGTGCAAAATGGCATTCATTTAAGAGTTCAAATGCAAACACATGGACAATATGGATAAGGGAGTTGGAATGCTATTATCAATTTTGTATTGTAGGTGATTGGCAGGCATGTGAAAATATGGAATGGGTCAAACAATGGCAACAAAGAGCTTTAACACCTACATTGACACATGTTCAACATGAAATGACAATTGAAGATAATCAAGTGTTCGCATCAGATGATTATGATCGTGTTTCAGATCTTGTACAAGAAGGTACAATATTTATTGAGTTGAATTTTGTATGTATGCATGTTTATATGAGTTAAATATAAGTCACTTTTTATTGAATTTTGTATTTATTTTTGCAGGACATGTGTATGTTGTTGTTGCACCCTAAGGAATGAAGAGCGGCATTTAGTGTATTGGTTTTCATTAGATGTGTTGAGAGAAAACATAAAAGTTGGTACATTACCAGAGTGGATGATGACAACTTTGAGTATCCAACTGGTTCAGTGGTTGTTGTTGACACCTGGCTTCGAAAATATTTGATGAGAAAGAATGGATTGCCTGCATTTGCAGATTATGAAAGACACAAGAAGATTATGCATTATTCACATTTGATTTTGGCAACCAATATAAAACTAGTTAGATATCAAGGGAGGCTTGCTAATAAAGTTTTATGGACAATTTCAATGGATGATCATGAGACAATCATAGATGCATTAAAAAAAAGAGAGGATGCAGATGGTACAATAGAGTAAATAAATATTGGTAAGCATATCTAGTCGTATATATATTTAATTGATATATATATATTTGTCTTTAATCATTCTAATTAAAGTTTTATATCATTTTTGTTTCAGGTCTCCAAAAATTAGATGCTTTACAAAAAAGAGAGGAGATGCACATATATTACAATGGAATTTGAATCTAGAGACAGGTAACTATATATAGTTCTAGATACATTTAATTGATACTTTATAATTGATTTCATATCCCCTTAAGCCATTCTCTTAAAACCCCTTAAGTCATCCTCTTATGTACCATTAATCCATCCTTTTGCAGCCCCTTAAGTCATTCTATCAACTACCATTAATCCATCCTCTTAGGACCCCATAATCCATACCCTCATATATCTACCCTTAATTTGTCCACTTGCATCCACTTAAGTCACTCTCTCAACACCCCTTAATTCATCCTCTTAGGACCCCTCAATCAATATCCTCATATATCTACCCTTAATCCATCCACTTGCATCCCCTTAAGTCACTCTCTCAACACCCCTTGGGGCTTAAATTCATTCTCTCAACTCCCCTTAATCCACCCTCTTGCATCCCTTCAAGTCATTCTATCAACTCCCCTTAATCCACCCTCTTACATCCCTTCCAACTCATTCTCTCAACTCCCCTTAATCCACCTCTCTTGCATCACTTTAACTCATTCTCCCAACTCCTTAATCCACCCTCTTACATCCCTTCAACTCATTCTAATGTAACTCCCTTTTAATCCAATTCTCTGCATCCCCTTTAATCCACCCTCTACATCACTTCTTAACTCATTTTAGGTTTAGGTTTGTGCTCTAGGGTTTCAACCCATTCTATCAACTCCCCTTAATCCAATCTCTTGCATCCCCTTAATTCACCCCTCATCACTTTTAACTCATTTTAGGTTTTAGGTTTTAGGTTTGACCTATTCTATCAACTCCTTAATCCACCTCTTGTATCCCTCTTTTCTAATCCACCCTCTGCATCACTTTTAACTCATTCTATCAACTCCCCTAATCCACCTCCTCTTGCATCACTTCTTAACTCATTCCTCTCAACTCCCCTTAATCCACCCTCTTACATCCTTTCCACCCATTCTATCAACTCCCCTTAATCCACCCTCTGCATCCCCTTAATCCACCCTCTTACATCACTCTTTTAACTCATTTTAGTTTTAGGGCTTCCAACTCCATCTTCTATCAACTCCCCTAATCCACCCTCTGATCCCTCCCCTTAATCCACCCTCTACATCACTCTTTAACCTTGTATTTTATCAACTCCTTAATCCACCCTCTGCATCCCTTCAAGTCATTCTTAATAACTCCCTAATCCACCCTCTACATCCATTCAACTCCATTCTCTCAACTCCTTAATCCACCCTCTTACATCGCTTCAACTCATTTTATCAACTCCCCTTAATCCACCCTCTTACATCCATTCAACTCATTCTCTCAACTCCCCTTAATCCACCCTCTTGCATCCCCTTTACCCACTCTCTTGCTATCAAGTAACTCATTTTATCAACTCCCCTTAATCCACCCTCTTACATCCCCTTAATCCACCCCCTTACATCACTTTAACTCATTTTATCAACTCCCCTTAATCCACCCTCTTGTATCCCTTCAACTCATTCTATCGTGCCTCCCTTAATTCCAATTTCTCTCAGATCCCCTTAATCCACTCTCTTACATCAAGGAACTCATTCTATCAACTCCCCTTAATCCACCCTCTTACATCACTTCAACTCATTTTATCAACTCCCCCTTAATCCACCCTCTTACATCGCTTTAACTCATTTTATCAACTCCCCTTAATCCACCCTCTTGCATCCCCTTAATCCACCCTCTTACATCACTTCAACTCATTTTATCAACTCCCCCTTAATCCACCCTCTTACATCCCTTCAACTCATTCTATCAACTCCCCTTAATCCACCCTCTTGCATCCCCTTAATCCAACCTCTTACATCCCTTCAACTCATTCTATCAACTCCCCTTAATCCACCATCTTGCATTCCTTCAACTCATTCTATCAACTCCCCTTAATCCACCCTCTTGCATCCCCTTAATTCGTCCTCTTAAAGGACCCTTAAGTCATATCCTCTTACATCTCCTTAATCCTCTTAGGACCCGTTAAGCCATATCCTAGGGTTCATGAGATGCATCCTCTTAACTCCCCTTAAGGAATTCTCTTAAGACCCCCCCTTAAGCTATATATCCTCTTAGGTCCCCTTAATCCATCCTATGGCTAACATCATTTGAATTTGTATGGAATTTACTATATGCAGTTCTTTTCTTGCATGAATTTTTTACTTAAATGACTCGTAAAAATTGTAGTTACTTACATTAATTATTTTTGCAAGTTCTCATCAAGTCGGTCTACAATGTGATTGTTGAACTGAAAAACTATTTTATCTAGAGACTATGTAAATATCAATTTTTGGTATTCACCTAAAAGTTGATAAGCTTTAATTGTATCTACATGCACATATATGTTTCATCATGTTATATAGTTGTACATTAAACTTCTTGATGTACATTATATATGTTTGTTCGATGTCACTTTTAAATATCTTATTCAAATTTTATAGATTATACATATTTCATGTGTCTTCTATTTACCACATTTTATATAATTATTCAATTGTATAGATTATACATTAAATATACATACAAGGAGATGGTTTTTTGTTTATTGATTCAAATATTTGCTATGTAATTGGAAAATAGTTAGAATTACTTGCCCTTAATTTATTATGAATATGATTTAAGAAACTATTTAAGGAATGTTTTAATTTGTCACCTAACCATCTGATAAGTTATATATATATGAAATTTGATTCTAGATAAGAATTATTATATAGTGCATGTATTACTTGAAAATTTGATAAAATATAAATATATAGATATGTATATAAATGCATATAATTATGAAAATGAACATAACATGATCTCATAATTGACTGCATATATAATCATCATATTAAAGTCAACTGATATAAATAAACACACATATATGATAATAACATGTTCAAAATAAAACTAGAGATCTAGATAGTCCATAAAATTTATATGTCAAGTCCAACACATATATTGAAATAAAACTAGAGATTTGTAGTCCATAAAATATAAAACTATCTAACTCTCAGGCTGATCGGTCAAATCAAGTCTCCTCTTTGTTCCACGTTGACTAGATGTACCTGCATCATGCTGTAAAAGAGTTCAAGAAACTCAAAATTAGATTTAAATTTATTTAGAAATTTTGATATAATTAAACATATTTAAAATTGAAAATATAAACTTTTAGATAAAAAAAACTAATTAAATATCGACTAAATATAGTAAAAATGATTTCTAGTATGCATAAATTACCATATGGTCATGTGAATCAACTGGCACATTTTCTTCAACAGGTAACATAACTGTCTGTTGAGAAGATGTAAATGCCTGATCCACTATATCCTGCATATTCATATAAAGCAAACAATATGTGAAAACCTTGAATATATATATATATATATATATATATATATAAAATGTTCGTAAAATTTGTATAGGAGATTTAAAGTAAAGTTTACAACCTCGAATGATATGACCTCATGATCACGCACCTGAGATTGCCCATGAATAGATGTCAATGATGTCTCAGGTGCGCGGCCCGCCATGGTTATCTCATCAAATCCCTACATATAGATGTACAACAGTTCATATAGATCATTCACACATGTGTATGTAAATGTAAAAATTAAATTAGATCTATGATGTGTATTTAATTTAAACTTAACAAACTTTTGAAAGCACGCACCTGAGCTGATGATGTCTCAGGAGCGCTCACCACTGTAACTTGTGGCTCGTCAATACTAGGAATAGTATGACTTCCCTGCATCTAGATATAATATATCAATTCACACATGTGTACAAATTCAAATTAAATTATATATATATATATATGGACACACAAATTATTTAATATATTTTGGTTCAAGTACCTGTTGAAAAGGTGAGCCCAAATCTACAGCACTCGACATATACACACGATGATGATATTGAGTTTCGGGCATCACGTCATCATGTGTCTATACACCAAACACAAAATTATTGAATTAATATTATATTATATATATAGTTTGATGTTATTATTTACATGAATTTTTTACATTTCAAACTTGAATTAAATTTAAGTTCAAAAGATGAACATACCTGTGTGGGACGATCCTCAGAATATAGTAAATTTAGGTATGATCCCGCCCCAGATGCATGTGCCTCACCTGAAGTGGATGTCTGAGTATCCCTATAGCCCGAGCCTCCATGCTCTGTATTGGCCACTTCAGTGGCCGCGTGTGTAGTCTGCTGAGTGAGATGTCCTGAAAGTGAACTCAATGCTCCTAGTGTAGATAACATGGTTTGCTGCTGAAATGCAGCGGGAATACCAGGAGAAGGAGGAGGAACAAGAGGAGCAACTGGAGCACGTCGCTGAGGATCGACACGTGCTCCTAGTCTATGTTGGGGCATGCCACGCCCAGCTCCCTGAAATGACCTCATATCAAAATAGTTGGGTTTTTTACCCAACTCAAACTCAGCCCATAACTTTCTCAAAAAATATAAGGGCACCTCATTGTTGCCATGTGGTGGAGTATCAAACACCATCCACCATCTCTCCCAAAAATTTGCAGCTATCTGCGGGTGCCTACACCATAAAATTGAAATTCTTTTTTTTGTGGGTGGTATTGGTTCGTTTGTTTGGGGGTTCACAAAATATTGGCACATAGCTTGTTTAGTGATTTTTAGGTCATTGATTTCTTTATATGACAGTCCATCTGCATAGAATTGTCTCCTCTCTTCTCTCCATTGATGGAACCTATCTAGGTCCGCATCGATAGATCGAATAGAATCGACAATAGTTTGCATCGTAGATGCAAACCGTGCGAGATGTGGAGGGATTCTAGTCTCATTTTTTATGAGATCTATGTTTCCTTGAATGACAACTAAGTTGGCTCGAATATTCTCTCTTAGTTGATTTTGGTCAAATGGAGGAGGGGGTGGGGGGTTAGGTGGTGGAGAATGCGGAGGTGAGTGAGGCATATCCTCATGTGGTGGGGTGGGATGTGCACCAGGATCTATAGGGATTTCTGGATTAGGCATGAAATCCTCTAAAGTGAAAAGTGGATCCATCGAGAAATGATATGGCAACTGCATGTTAAACAATTAAAAAATATATATCAACAAACTAATTAAATAATGCACACAATTTCAAAGTTATTTAAAAATCACATTGAACATGCACAAATTCAAAATATATTTCATTTGAAGACCATTCAATTTATAACATTAAAAAATCATAGCATTAAAAATTCATATTATAAATGAGAGTTGAATAGAAACCGATAGTCACTTAAGAACTATAAATGAGAGTTGAATAAAAACAGAAGGTTAGTAGAACAAGTGATGAAAAATATTGAAAATCATTGAAGACCTCTCTTGCACATTCTAGGAGACAACATAAATGGTAACCTCAACTACTAAGATGATCAAATAATTTTCAGATTCACTGCATGAGTCAGTATCCAAGAATTATATTGTTCAAGAATGATAAAATAAAAAAAGATATTCAAAAATTCCAAGAATCTTGAGGTGGTTGATTTTGATGAACTACAAGGGAACTTAGAAGAATCTACATTTTCTTAGAGGATTAAGTTTAAGTATCAAAAGGGGCGGGCTAGTATGAATGATTTAAATGAATTTATTAATATCTTTTCAAATAACTTTATAGACTCGAAGTATTTTAGGTACTAGTTAAATTACTTTGTGCATTCTTTATTCTTTTAAATAAATGTAATAAATCAACATAGATGTTGATAAATATTGAGATGGTGTGGGATTTCCCACTCATCTTGTAGTTCTCAGTTGGCTTTCAATTAATTTTCAATTAGTTTTCCAATTAGAGCAAGTCACCTAGGGTTAAGTTTCAACTAAACTCTTTCAGATCCTTAAATTTTGGGACACCTAGTTCCTATGTACATCTCTTTTTAAAAATTGTGTAAGGGTTAGAAATAATTTTTATCATAGAATGCATCTACATTTTCTACGTCGAACTCTACTAAATTTAGTGTATTTTGATATTTTTGGATGAATCAAAGGATCATGCTTGTTGTCTTGCAAAGGATTATCTTATCTTGGTAATAAATAAAGGATTGTAATAAATGTAAATAAATGTACATTGAATAAATTGGTGAGATTTGTATTATTGAATTCTTCATAGGGTTATGTCTCACAAATGCACATGAATATGGTGGTATAACCAAATCTAGTGAATGTAGTGAGAATTATTGTTGTCAATTTTATTCAATTTTTATCTTCTCATCCCTATTGCTCTTATGATTTTTCTGTAAATTTATTGATAATAAACAAAACACTAGTTCCCATATGTACCCTACGTATTCATTGGTTTTCACTTAAATTTACTTAGATACCTAAGAATAATGTTCATCTACACTAACTTAATTACCTAGAAATAAGACTATGATTTAAATCATATAATTTAACTAAGAGTTAAGGTAGCCACAAACCAACTACTTATAACCTTATGCACACTATGGGGTTAAGGGTAGCAAAAATCACAAGAATCGATGAAGAGGCATAGAGGTAGACGAAATCTCAGGAAATTAAACATAGTAAAAATATTGAATAGGGAACAAAAAGTTTGGAGAACTTCTTGACAAGATACTTGGGTAAGGAAAAACTTGAAAACTGAAATATATAAAAGAACTTAGAGGAAACCTAAGAAAATGTGCAAATGGGGAATAATGGAGGAATAGTGTGTTAGCAAAGGAAAGTATAAAAAATCACCATAGGCTAAAAATAGGGTCAATCATACTCATACATATGAGTTTATTTGATTCAAGACAATTTAGGCATATGATGAAGACATGAGGGGAGGCAAAGCATGACTTGAATTTCACAAGTTAACCAAGAGACCCATTTTAGTAAATCTATGATCTCATAGAAATGATGGGTACTTGAGGGAACCAAAGATATTAAAGGGGAAAATACTAGGCTATTAAAAATTGCAGCTCTAATTTGAAAAAAAATAGGTTGAGTGGTTTTATCTTAGCTTGACTTATCATCCTAGTGTAAATAAAAATATTGATGTGATGAATAGGAATTTTGGGCTATTTACTAATATTTATAGTTGGTGGCAAACCAAATTAGTCAGACTTAGTATATGCACATGCTAAATTTTCTTACAACAATTTAGTAAGTTAGAGCATAGTAAGACATTGTTTCAAGTTCTATATGAATGTAGCCTTGAATATTTTGCAAAGTTTAGTGAAGTGGTTGAAATACATACAAAGAGTGCATCTAGGTAGAATACTTGGCCAAGCATATTATATATGTGTATAAGTAGGTAGAGAGTATCAATGAAGAGGAACTATAAATGCAAGGAGTGTGTAGACTTAGGAAGAAGGAAAAGTGAATTTAAGGAAGGTTTCTAGTTTTAGCTCACCTAAGGGGAGAGAGGTCTCTAAGAGGTTTCTAGTTTTACGTTTTAGGGTTTAGATTTCTAAGTTAAATGTGTCCAATTTAGGTTTAGATTTTATGGTTTTCAATTTACAATTTAACGTTATTTATTTTGTTGATGTTTTTTATTTTTTAAATGCAATTTAAAACTATTAAAAATTGAACTAAAACACATTAAAGAAACAAAACTTAAATACTAATTAAAAAACAAAAAAACAAGATACAAAGCAAAAAATGGCAGAATTCAACCAACCTGGAGGTCACAGAGGTTGGGTGTGTTGACGCGAGGAGGTGGCAGTCGAAATATGCTCCAAGCACCAGCTTACAAACACGTACGTGCTCTAGATTGTCTTCTCTCACGCTGCCAAAAATAGTGGATAAAATGAAAAGCCAACAGTTTATTTAAAAAATAAATACCTTTTCAAAACGCCAGACGTGTTTTGAAATGCGACGCTGCTTTTGGTTGCACTAGAATGAGCTGATGCCGCTCGATTTCCGTCTGGTACCATTCCTTAACGCGTACGATTTTTGGCGTAAATTTTTGTTGTCTCAAATTTCTTCATGTACTCAACTTCTTGCTTTTACCCATACATGGAGAAACCCTTGCAGGAAAAAACTCCACACCCAAAGAGATCCAATGTTTGTATTAATCTTCAAGAAAGTACATCAATACAATAATCCTCTCTACAATCTGGCAGCACTTCGTCATCCTGAAAACCTGCAAAGAACTAATACTAAACCACCATCCAAAGGATCCAATATATAGATGTTTGTGGGAGAGAATACCACAAATGGTATCCCAAAATAACAAGAAAAACCACCCAGAAAAACCCACATACCCATTAGTGGACAACCCATAAACATGGAATAAAATATTAAATTTATCACATGGCCTTCACATGGGCACCTAACCCACAACCAATACGAATTGGTCAAACCTAAGTGCTCGACAACTCTCTGATGGCTACATGCAAGATCATGCACCAACATGCAAACATGGGCTCTTGGTGGGAAACCATGCAAGAGCATGCAAAACATACAAATAACATGTAAGGACATGCACACTCAAGTGGTCCCAGCCTAGAAAGTTGGATGCCCAAGATGAATATTATCTCGGGATGCTTAGTAACTACCACTGTAATGGGTTCACCTCTTTGAATGCAATTACAATTTTTCATAGGAAAATAAATAATAAATATTTTGTCCCTCATGTCCTCTAGAACACTTTCCAAAGAATGTGGAGACACATAAATCAACTTAGGATAGCAATTTTAATGTCACCTATCCTCACATTCTCCCACTTGACATTGTACATTGCAATTACATCCATGAGATACAAATAAAACATAATCAAGTACAATGATCAAGTCCCATGGCCTTCTCGCACCAAGAGAACTTATCCATGGTCACTGGCTTCATGAGAGAATTTTCAACATTATCCAAAGTGTCAACCTTCTTAATCAAAACCTTACCATTCTCTACCATTTCTTGTAAAAAGTGACAACTGAGCATCAACATGATTAGTATGAGCATGATACATAGGATTTTTAGCTAAACATATGGCATTCTGATTGTCACATCCAATCCTCACTATCCTACAATCAAAACCAATGCCATTTCCAAGTCTCTGTAACCAAACCACCTCCTTAGAAGCATGTGTAGCTACCATATACTCTGCTTCAGTGGTGGATAATACAATTGTAGGCTACATATTACTCATCCAACTCACAACACCTCTAAACAAAGTAAAACATAGCCACTAGTGGACCTTTGACTATCCAAGTCACTTGCCCAATTTGCATCAACAAAACTCTGTATGTCTAATGACTTATCCACATGTACCATCATAAACCAAACAATAATCTGAAGTATACAAAAATATATAAACACCCTCTTAACAAAATTCCAATACTCTTTACCAGGGTTAGACAATAACCTACTCAAAACTCCCACTGCTTGAGCTATATCATATCTATTGCAAACCATTGCATACATTAAACCAACAATGACACTAGCATAAGGAACACTATAAATCTCTTCAAAATTTTCATCATAATTTGGACACATGTCTAAACTCAACTTAGTACCAATCAGAAATGGAATATTTATTGGTTTATTGTCATGCATATTAAACATATGTAAAATGGTATCAACATACAATTTACTTTGACCTAACCAAATCTTTCTATGAACCTGATCTCTACTAATCTCCATCCAAAGAATATATTTTGTAGCCCCCAAATCCTTCATATCAAATGTGCCAGAAATTTGAGTCTTAAGCTCCTTAATCATCACCCTGATGTCACCCATAAACAACATGTCATCAATATACAAGACAATGACTACAATCTGATCATCAATAAATTTAAAGTAATATAAACACAATGATCCTCAACACTTCTAAAAGAACCCAACTTCAATGCAAAGGAATCAAACTTCTAGTACCACATCTTGAGTGACTGTTTCAAACCATATATAGATCTCTTTAACTTGCAAACCAAGTGTTCTTTTCCTTTCACAACAAAATCGTCAAGCTGTTGCATATAAATTTCTTCCTCAAGATCCCCATGCAAGAAAGTAGTTTTAACATCAATTTGCTCTATTTCAAAATCATAAGCAACAATAATAGATAATAGGAATCTAATAGAAGTTAACTTAGCAACAAGAGAGAAAATTTCATCGAAATCAACTCCCTCTCTCTAGGAGTAGCCCTTGGCCACTAATCTAGCCTTGTACCTCTCTAACCGACCATCTGCTCCAAATTTATTTTTAAATGTACCCACTTGCATCCAATGGGCTTCATTCCTTTTGGAAAACTCACAAGATCCCAAGTATCACAACTATCTAGAGCCATCATCTCCTCTTGCATGGCTTGCATCCAAGACTCGCTTTCTTTTGAAAAAAGAACCTCCCTGTAGGATCTGGGTTCATCGTCAGTACTCAACAAAGCAAATACACAACAAAAATTGGATGGGATATACCTGTCAACTAGATTATGTTTCCTTGTGGATCTTCTCAAGGTATGAGTAAGTGACTCTTGTTATTCTCCTTCTTCTACATGCTCATCCTACACATCATTTGAACTCTTTGAAGCATCTTCTTCTTCTCCATCCTCTAATCCATTTGGTTGTTCTTCCACATTTGCATCTTCTTTCTTTTTGATCTTTATCTTGAAGTGCAATGTTTTTGTCTTATCTTTCTCCTTTGCTTGTTCTTCACTTGAGTAAGCTCTAAACTCCTTGAAAATCACATCTCTAGAGAAAACCATTTTATGGGTTAGTGGTTTCCAAAGTGTTAGGAATTGCATGCATAAAATATCAATTAAATGCAAATAAAGATTAAACAAAGGAATGAAAAACACAAAAATAGTAACAACAAGAGACAATTTTTAACGTGTTTCACCCAAAATCGAGCTACATCCACCAACAGAGAGTCTAATATTATTAGATCCAACAAATCAAACTGATTACAACCAGCAATCGTTGTAACTCAATACTATTGCAAATGCTACAATACAATATCAACAGAAACCCTAACCCTTAGTTGTTTTATCAAGACTTATGTTGGTTACAAAATAGGGTTTTTTTTATTTCAGCCAATAGAAAAAATAACTCCCTGGACCCTACAAGGGGCGCTACCCCTCGACCCCGTCTTGGGGGCGTTGCCCCCAAACCCCCGTTGAATAGTTTGGGGGGGAACCACACCGATAAAAGTGGGGAAAATTGAACCTTCGAGTCTAATTAGGCTCCATATAACAACACAAAGCTTATATAACCTTTTATATTCTCACCATAACCAACAAAGATGCATTTATATGCTTTTGGATCCAACTTAAAATACCGCATTTTTAGTTCCAATTACATTGGAAGAATTACAAAAAATGGAGGTATTAAGCCTAAATAAAGTCCCTATTCGAGATCCTTTCGCAATCACCAAACTCCCTCTTACCAACCTATAACCAAACTTGTCAAATGTCACATGCACTCCAGAATCATTCAACTTGGATACTGAAAGTAAATTTCTTGCAAGTCTTGGAATATGTAAAACATGATCAAGAGTTTTAACCCTTCCATCACTAAAACACAACTTTACATTTCCCTTACCAACAATCTTCTTCATGTTGTTATCACCAAGGAAAACTTCTCCCCCATCATAAGATGAATATGAAGTAAACCACTCCTTGGGAGGAGTCATATGGTAGGAGCAATCTGAATCAATACGTCAAGCATTATCACTAATAGTGTTAGTAGAAGTAAATAAAGCATCAAAATCACCATCTTCTGAGGGCTTTTTCATAGAAGTATATTAAATATTTTTCTTGTTTCTACACTCCTTCACATGCCCTCTCTTACCACAATTCCAACACTTTACTTTGTTGTTCCTGGAGATTTTAGAATGTCATTTAGACTTGTCTCTCTTCTTGTCCTCTTTAGGCCCTCCCTTTTCTTTGGACCTTCCTCGCAGATGCAAGGCATCTTGGAAGCCCACATTCATGGAATTTATCCTCATCTCTTTCAAAAGAAGTATTGGAATGAGGCTAACCATCTTTGGTTTTGTACCACCACCACTTATGACAACAATTAGATTTTCCCAAGATTTGGGTAAAGAACAAAGCATCAAAATACAATTATCTTCCTCTTCTATCTTAACATCTACTGATGCAAGCTAACTTATAATCATATTAAAAGTATTTAAATGTTTTGCAATAGAATTACCATCCTTCATTTTCAAAGAATACAAACATCTTTTGAGATATAAGTTATTAGTTAAAATTTTAGTTTGGTAAATATCACCTATCATCTTCCATAAATTATATGTGGTAGATTCTTTTGAAATGTATTCAAGAGGACAAAATCTACAAGACAACCAAATGGTACCTCATGTGCCTTCTTATCCATTTTATTCCAATATTCATCATGCATTGATTCTAGTTTATTTTCATTAGAAATTTCCAACCAATAATCTCTGTCTTCAAGGAGATTCTCCATCTCCAACTTCCACATCTCATAGCCAGTTCCATCGAATTTCTCAATATCCAAATGAGAGGAAGAAGCCATGGCTTACAATCTTCTTCACAAATCTGCAAAACCCACAATGCACAAGCTCCCACTACAACAAAAAACCTTTGACACTCAAAAGAAAGGTGTCCCTCTTAACAAAGAGCTTCTGGTAAGCTCTAATACCATATGTTGGAAATCAAGATATAACTGGGTATGCGGGGATCATCATGGAAAAAAAGCAATGAGGCCATAAATTGTAAAAATTCAGAAAAATCAGAGTTAGGCAACTTGGCGTAAAAATTTGAATAAGTTATCTATATTATTTCAAAAATATGTAAGAATAGAATCTATAGAAAATTGAATGCAGTTTCTAAATTACTAGGTTTGTTTAAAATAAAATCTATTTGGTGAAAATTTGAAATTTCAATCTGCAGTGGTACTTAAATTCGGAAAAAATAATAAGTAGGTATGCGTTTGACCACCCTAACCACAATAAAATGATAATATTTTTTATAATGATATTTTAGGTATAAACACATGATAATGCCCAGATGTGATGCATATTTTTTTGTAATTTTTTCAAATAAATAATTAATTATGATTTTTATTACAACTTTTTTTAAAAATATAAAAATTTCATATGTCTAACTTTCCTATAACTTGGTTAAAACTTCATGATTTTTTTTTTTTCTTTTTAATCCTATATAATTATTAAACATATAGAATCGCCAATTATCTTTTGGATTCAAAAATGTGATATCGTTGAGAAACTATATAGATGTTTTGTCCGACCCTATCAATCGGGACTTTAGTGTAGAATTTGAATAGAATTGAATATAGTACTTATTAAATTCAAGTAAAAGAATGAATTTATATCAATGGAAGATGAGAATCTCCTTTAAAACCCTTTTCATTTCATCGTTTTGGGTAAAAAATAATTAGATGCGACCCTTACCCACCATATTGCCACTTTTTTGGCCCATCATGATCCACGCGCATACCCTTGCAGCAATATGAACTTATTAAAGTAATTGCAAATCTGAAATTATTTTTACAAGATTAACATAAAATGATTAAGTGATTGACAATTGTAACAATGAAATAAAAATATATAATACCACAAGTCATCAACACAAGTGACACAAGATATACGTGGAGAAACCCTTGTGAGAAAAAACTCCACACCCAAAGAGATCAAATATTTGTATTAATCTTCAAGGAAGTACATCAATACAACAATCCTCTCTACAACTCAACAACACTTTGTTGTCTTGACAACCTACAAAGAACCCATACCAAACCACCATCCAAAGGCTCCAATATATAGAAGTTTGTGGGAGAGAATACCACAAATGGTATCCCAAAACGACAAGCAAAACCAACTATAAAAACCCACACACCCCTTAGTGGAAAACCCATACACATGGAATAAAATATTAAATTATCACATGGCCTTCACATGGGCACCTAACCCAGAGCCAATAGGAATTGGTCAAACCCAAGTGCTCCATAACTCTCTGACAGCTTTGAAGACCACATGCAAGATTATGCACCAAAATGAAAGCTTGGGTGCCCAACCATGCAAGAGCATGCAAAAAATACAAATAACATGCAAGGACAAGCACATTCAACTGGTCCCAACCCAAAAAATTGGACGCCCAAGAGGAATATTCTCCTGGGATGCAGCTTAGTAACTGCCATCGTAATGGGTCCACCTCTTTGAATGTAATTACAATTTTTCATAGGAAAATAAATAATAAATATTTTGTCCCTCATATCCTCTAGAACACTTTCTAAAGAACATGGAGACACATAAATCAACTTAGGATAGCAATTTTAATGTCACCTATCCTAACAAGTTTCATCTTTTAACTCTCACCAAATCCCTAAATGTTTTATTGGTTTGGATTCAACTCCAAAATATTCCTCTTTTCTTTTGGTGCAAATATAGTTATGTTGGCATGTGGAACTCCATGGGTCATTTTGTTAAGGTGGATCATGCAACTACAATATTCTCTCATACCACCTATGCTTATCTTTTTGTGGAACTAGACCTATTTTGTTGGAAGTTTGTGTTGCCATTGATGTCAACAGATCTTTGTTGTTTCATTGATGTCAAACTATGGAGTTTCTTTGATTGGTTGCATTATGTTTTCATCAGTAGTATCACTGATGTCAACCTATAGTGTTACTTTGATTAGCTTGTGTTTGTGGATGGTCAACCTCTTGTTTCATTGAGATGGTGTTCTAGATGTTTAGTTTATCTTTATGGCTCTTGGTTTCCAAGTGCTTTTGAGAAAATTTGAATAAAGGAGGAAACTGTTTGGTAAAGAGAGTTCAGTATAGTAGAGTGGTGTTCAATTTTTTTCTCTGCAATTCTTCATGGTTGAATATCTACTTGTGTGGTTTAGATATGTTGATCAGAGGTGGTTAGAGGTGTTATATCTAGATTTCATCATTCAACATTTTTTTATAGCTTCTTTGTGCTTGTGTGATGTTCTTCATGTTCCTATTCTTTTTGGGATATTGTTTTGGAGGATTTTTTAGTACTTCATTCACCTTTCTCTCTTTCTCTCTTTTAGAGAGGAGTTTTTTCCCACAAGGTTTTCTCCTTTGTTCTCTAGTTGTGAGAGATTAGGAAAAGCAGGTTTTGAAGGGACCCTGAAACCCTTAACAACAAAGGAAAGCTGCTAAAAAGAGAAAAACATGAACACTAACAGCCCAAAAAAGTCAAAAATGTTGACAAAAGAACATCGGGCCTTGTTTGTTGAGACCCATCATGAACACCAGGCCTTATTTGTTGAGACCCATCATGCATTCTTATTTTTTATGCACTCACTTTTTAGGGTTTTTAGCTACTCCCTAAGTTCATCTTAAGGGGGGTGTTAGAGTAATCATGCATTAACTAATAATTAATTTGTTGGAGTACAATGAATACTAAGAGGGGGGGGGTGAATCAATGTTCATACACAAATTTTTACTTTGTAAATTCTTTTTTCAAATTTGACTTAAGTAAACAATATGCAACAATAGAATAGACAACGATATAAACAAAACATACACAAGAATATGACACAATGGTATGTCCTGAGTGGAAACCCTCTTGGGGAATAAAACCACTTGAAATGCCTCACTGGCCGTGAACCTCACTGGTTACAGAGTGCGTCACTAGCAAAGATGTGCCTCACTAGAAAAGATGTGCCTTACTGGAAATCATAACAACTTCTCAATCACTTTTAAATTTCATACACAGAGTATCATCTATGTTTCTTTCTACAACATCCTTTGATCTCACATTACTTAAGATTTAGAGGCAAAAGTCCAAGTGCAACATACTAATGTGTATATTTTTGTATACACAACAATACGTGATACTTTATAATTGATCAATTTCACAGAGCACTGAATATGCTTTCAAATACAAGAATATAACTCAATGAAGTGCCTTTTAAAACTTTCAAAAAGATGTGTCTTTTCTATTCGACATCCAGAAGAAAGAGTTCAAGGAAGTACATATAGTGTTCTTCATTTTTAAACTAAAGAATAACTTCCATCTCTAACTGTTCCTTAACCAATAATAGCTTCTTTTAACAAATGCCTTAATAATAAAATGCCTTGCTAATATAATAATCCTTGAAATGCCTTGCTATTCATGAAATTCAAATATAACTGAAAACTAGACTTTACTTTACAAAATATTATGCAAACTCACATGGGTTAACACAAACTGACCCGAATAGAGAAGCTGAAGAATGCCTTATTTTTCTTTTCAAAAAACAAAAAATGAATATGGGGGATTATATGCTTGTCAGAGAATAACCAATTGTCATGTCATGCTCGAGTTCAAACTGGCATGCTTCCTTCCAAACCTGCCATGCTACCACAATACCTTCCTTGGCCAAATTTTTTGATGCCCTAACTATTTTGGCTCATGCCCTAGCCTAAGCTTGAGGACTTTTACAAAGCTTTCCAAAACATAAACTTTACAAAATGCATAGGCTTCAAAAAGCCTTTTCAATATTTACATCTTAATCCCTTTAGATGCTGATGGGAATAAAGTCCCATTTTATTTCAAAGACTTTTCAAAATATAATGCCATGGGGTGCTCAAGACATGTTCATTTTTACCTTTACTTTAGATACATATTCAAGGAAAACTTTCTCAAGATGTGCAAGCAAACATTTACCTTCTTCCTTTTCAATAAGTGGTACCTTTGTGTGTCTTTGACATCAAGGGAAACAACTGCAACAACTGTAAGGGCCAACATAATTAATATTTAATTGATTATTAGTCTAATTCATTTCATGCATTTAAGCTAAACTTAGGAGTGTTTTTTTGTTAACTAGAGTGATATTTTATTAAATCATTATATCTCATCACATAGGATGATGACACTTTTCATGATTTAATCCCTTTATCATTTAGAGTTGCTCCTATAAAGCACTAACCCTCATTGTATTATCTCTTAATCTCCATGAAGAGTCTTGAGGTTCATTCTATAGGTTTTTATCTTTAAGGATATATAAAATCATTATTTGCAACTCTCTTGTGTGAAAGGTGGTTTTGTTCATTGTTTGATCTTATGTCTTGTGTTTATTCATAGTTCTAATAGCTTGGTGGCCTAAAGATAAGGTATATAGAAAATAATACCAAAATATAGAATAAAAACATAAGATTAATAAAGAACAAGGATAAAGGGAATATTTTATCTAAGATTAAGACACTAAAACAAAAAAATAAAATAAAAATTAAAAAACCCTAAAATTGAATAGAAAACTAGATCAAGTGTAGGATTGAACAAAATCAAAATAATTATAAAGGAATAAATGTATTCATTTACCAATTTAGGATTTATGAATTAAGACAAAAAAAATTAAACTAATAAGGAGCTAGTGTAGATCATATTTACTAAAATTTGTAATATAAGAAATAACATAAATAAATGAACTAAGTTGTTTTCATTATAACTTTTGAATCATAACTCAAATTAATAATATATTGTATGTTTGAACTACGTGGATCTAAAAAATTAGTAAGTTGATCCATATGTGGGACCAACACCAATTTTTTTATGGATTTGAACATCCATAAAAAATTGTCAATAACTTATGGCAATGAACCTACACACTATGGATTTCTACAACATATGTCACCCAAAACTCTACTTTGCATTGATAATTAATTATTGAACCAATAATGAAAATACCTTGGGGGAGGATATTACATCACTAGGGTAAATTATTCATGGACTTTGACCCTATGGAAAGACCAACTTTATCTTCATGGAGACGATTGAGGGCAATAATTATTAGACATACAAATACTCTAGAATGATTATGAAAATTCAAATTTTTATTTTAGTGTTCCAATTTAAGTATTTTAGAATTATTATTCTCTTTGATGTAAGGAATATAATAGGTGGAATGTGGTAATTTTTGATATATTTTTTGCAATGTGGGATTAATTCTATGAGTTTCTACACCAATGGGATTAAATCAAGATAGGGAAAGATAACATCTATGTGGGGAATGAATGTCCCAACATGTAGGATGTTGTAGATCATGTAAATTGTGTGGAAAATATAAGGTATGTGGGAATACATGTAAATAAAGATGGGTGAAGGATTAAGAAATGAGTCTAATTTTGCACAAGATTATGTCATTTTTTGATATGTAATTGTATTTATCCATTCTCTCAAAATAGGCCCAAACTGAATTGGAATTTACATGGGTATGTGGATTTTATTGTTACATTACTTTATATAAAAGTATAATTTCACATTTAAATTAGTACTAAAAGATTTACTTTTATTAATATTATCTTTAAAGCTTCTACTTAAAATATAAATATTTTATTTGATTTCTTGTTCAAATATAAAAAAAAAATTCTATGAAATATATTTATTTGATTATGTATTAACATCATGATTCTGCATTAATATTTGCATGAAAAAATATCTGCCTAACTCTGTTAAGCTCTGCTCCAAATTTGGGTCCTGGGTTCAACCCGTGTGCTACGAAAATGTTGTGGTATTCTGTTAGAAGTGTGCCAAGCCTAGGCACCTTATTACCGATTGCAAGTCATCTTTTAATAAGGATCCCTAACAAAGGATTCTCTATTGCTCCTTCTAGTCCTTCCTCTGGAAGTGTTGTCATGTCCAAAGATGATGTTGCTTCTTTGACAACAGCCTCTGATGTCCCTAGCTCTGTGTCTCCATTGGTTGAGTTAGTGGCCAACAAAGAACCCCCTCTTCCTGGTGATACTTTTCCTGGGTCTGCAACCAGGATAGTTTTGACCAAGTGTCTTGAAAATCTATCCTTAAATGAAAATGTGGCTTGTGTTAATAAACTAGAAGTACAAAATCCTGCTTCTATCATGGTTTTTGAGGATGGGCTGCTGCGGTGGTGCTGCTTGCTAGAGGTGACTTCTGCTGGCACTAGTGAGATTGTTGGTGAAGAGGGTGAAATATGGGAAGATCTAGGCTTGGGAGAGGCGTTTGCTTTCATCCTGGAGGATTCGTCTCAGGTGTCTGGTGCAAATGAGGAGAACTGGATAACCCAAAGAAAAGAGGAAGGAAGAAGAAGGTTGATGTGGGTGGTGACTCAAAGCCAGGAAGGCCTAGCCATAGATCTACGCATCTGCGTGAAACCACAAATGAGATTTCCTTGGGAAAATATAAGACATTGGAAGTGTCTTCTAAAAAAGGTAAAAAATGAAGGTAATGTCTTGGAATATGCATGGGATGAATAGCTCCCATAAGCAGCTTGCTTTAAAGAACTATGTTCTTGAACATAAGTTAGATGTCCTCCTACAAGAAACTAAAATGAAGAAAGCTAATTTTGATAATGTTGCTAAGTACGTCTGGCCTGAGGCATCCTACTTTTACAACGATGTTGAAGGGGCCTCTGGAGGTCTTGCAGTGCTCTAGAAGCCTTCTAGACTAAATGGCACTAAACTTTTCTACTGTCAGAATAGCATTGGTGCCTCTTTTAACTTCCCTGGAGGCTCTTGGTCACTTATAAATGTTTATACGCCCAACCAAAGGAATGCTAGGGTTGCTCTTTGGTTGTCTCTTGCTGATAGGATAAATAACAACAATGGGTTGCACTTGTTGGTGGCTGGAGACTTCAACTCCCCCTTATTCCCTTATGAGAAAAGTGGTGGTTTGATTGACTATTCTGACAATATAGCTGATCTAGAATTTTTTTTGAGTTCTACGGGCCTGATTGATATAGAATTTTTGGGCCAAGCTTTTA
>VDFB02182857.1:0-19070 GCA_007258455.2 Sequoia sempervirens | reverse complement strand
CAAAAATCTACATTCTATTTTCGTATGCATTATTGATTTTTTGGATTGTTTAAATCATACAACATCACAACATTCTATCTTCATTATTTAATTGCAATGATTTTTATTTTTTCCGTCTAATAAGTGATGCAATGATTTTTTATTTATTTTAAATTTGCTAATAAGAAAATATATGTCTGATATTTATATAGATTATCTTAAAGATATATATATTAGTATATAATAAATATCATTAGTATAGTATTTTAATTTATAATATATATTATTTTATAATATTATTACTGAAATATATTTTAATTTAGAATATCTTCATACAATAGAATATAAATAATTTTTTTAGAATCTTCTTTTAATTCTTAAAAATTAAGATTATCTTGAATATATTTTAATATCAATTCAAAAAAATATTTTTTGATTTAAGGATAAATTTAAATTTTTTGGTTTTTGGTGAACTTTAAAAGTAATGGTTGTTATTTAATGTTTTATGATTCCACTTTAAATTTTTCATATATATTATTTACCAATACAAATTTATAACTATAAAGATGAAGAAGGGTTGTTAAGCTATAAATAGATTTTTAAGAGTTGCTACTAGATTGTAATTTGTAAGTAATACAATCATATTTTTTATTTACTTTTTTGATGTTTTAATTATAAATAAATAAAATCACAAGAGAGGATCAATGAAATTTGTAGAATTATAGAGATCAAGAAGAATCAGTGCTAGACTATAAATAGTAAGTAATACAATCAATTTTGATTTATTATAATGTTTGGATTTAATTACTTTATTTAAAAATAAATAAAATCACAATCTAATAGGGAGGAAAATATCAATTGTAATGGATCCTCTATTTCTATCTCAATTTCTCACATTACTAGACCATGCTCTTAATTTTGTCTGATTTTAAAACAATACTCTTTAAAAATAAAAAGTTTTGTTGTAGATTTATTTTGAGTCAGAATTGAATTTGTGTTTTATTGTAAATTCAATATGAGACCTTATAGCATGAATGAAGTGTTTTTTTTACATAAAGTTGTCTGTGTATTCTTAGAAGCTCACATAAGCAACACAAATCCTACTCAACCAAAGGGAAAAAACTTGATTGCATCCAAAAGGATTAATCAAACTTGTTTTTTAGATCACATTCATTTGCTTCCCTTTCCAAGCATCCACAATCCCATGGTTCTTGAAATCAAACCAAATAGCTTTAACAAATATGTCATTACATGCCTATATAAATAATTTGTGATGGGCACATCAATACTAGATGAGTCAACATTTAATTTTAAAATTTTGCAATAGATCAATATATTGGTTTAGTTGAGTTCGTTGGTGGATTTTTTAGAAATTCAAACCAATTGATTCAAAAAAGGTAGAGGATTGGCAATGAGTAGCAATAGGTCTAATTTTAATTTTGAACTTCAAATGATATATAAAATTAATGTTTCACTAAAAAAGATGATTTAAGAGGGATGCTAAAGCTACGTATGGTTATTGAAAATAGAATTTATCTCATGCAAAGTGATCAACGATAGTTAGGTTAGGGAGCATTTATATTGATTTTGATAAAAAATTTTTTTTGACAATTTATATTTTTTCAAACATCAATTGAAAAGTAGTTAAGTGACCAAACCATCATAAAAAATGTATATGACTAGTAGGGATGACTATCAAATTCTAGGCTTGCTAGCAACAATTATAATAAAGTACTACCATTTTGAAACCTACTAATTATGAGAAATAAGGTAGTTAAATTTGTGGTTTATTGACTGAAAAATATAAATAAAATTGAAGAGGAGATAATGATGAATGCGTTTCCTACACTCTAATTCAAGTCAACTAAAGCTTAGAGTGTGTTGTATAAAATCAATCTAAAAATAACAAGTTTGTATGATTTAGTTAAAGCTTAGAGTGTGGTTGATAAGAGCAATTTAGAAAGAACAAGTTTGCATGATTCTTTTGATAAAGTGGGCACATGCTTTAACCACACATTCTTAATGTGATTATATATTTTGATCACATGTTCTTAATGTGGATACTATTGGTAGATGCCATAAATGAATAGTTATTCATTCACTTTAATTTTGCATCTACTTTGGTGTAGGAGCACGCGGGTGGGTAGGAAATCAACACCAACCAAAAATATTGTTGGTTTTGGTTTTCACGATTTTGGTTTGATTTGAATGCATTTCTCTCCATGCTCAATCTCATTCTAATGATGAATTGGGCAACTGTGAAAGTGAAAGGGAAAGTTTAAAATGCTGATTGATTTTAACCAACACAATCCCAACATCTCTTGTAGCTTATTGAATTTTGTCAAATGTTGTATCTACAACTGCCTTATTTGACATGTATGTAAAGTGTGAAGCATAGTATCAGAAAAAAAAATGAAAATATAAGTGAAGACATGTTAAAAGGACTACAAAAGAATATGGGATGATATGTTTTTGTTGCACATCAAAGAAATGTGAATGAAATTTAAAATGAATAAGAATGTATAAGAGGGTCGATTGTAATGAAGGGAGACACGAGTTTAGTTGACAACTTTAAAACATAGCTTTCGAAAATCCCACACCCATTGAGAATTGGGTTATATTGTTTGTAGTCCATGTGAGGAGAGAAAACCAAGGGGTGTGTGAAGGAGCTTGAAAAAGAAAATAAACAACAAAAGTGAAAGGTCACGAAAAAATGACACAAAGAAAGACTGTGTATAAGTTAAGGAAGGTGACAAAGGTGGATAATACAAGTAGGGCTAGAATGAGTGAAGGGAAGGCCGACCAATAGAAGGGTAGAGAGAAATAACCCATGAGAAAATGAAGCATTTTTTTTTTGAAATCAAAGTAATGGAAGATAAAGGGGTGTGACTTATAAAGAGGATGCATTCTTTTTTTGATCAGTAATAGGATTATATTTTATTGATTCTAAGATTTTTCCTACCCCAAAATAGGGATGGTGACATGGGGCACCATCTCCCCATGGAAAGGACTCCAACAAAAAACTAATTTTTAGAACAAACACACTAAACCCCAAAAAAGACAACAAACATTTCAAATGAATCCTTTATGTTTGGATCCTCCCTTCGTCTGTGACCGGAGGACCATGTCAAAGGTTTCCTTTTTTCCTTTCTTTACTCTCTTTCCCTTCACAACCTGCCATCCTTCCTCCATCCTTGCAGCCTTCTTCTGACATTCCACAGATGTGTCATGCTGTGACCCAACCTCTTCAAGAGCTCCACATACAAATTGTCCACATTGAACCTCTAAGGTTCCCTTCACCTTTTCCATTCCATGGACTCTTGTTGACCTTGATTTTCCCTACACTCTAGATTTTAGCACCCCGATGACTTTATTCAGCCAAGGCTTCATCCACCTTTGCTGCATCGACACCACTCAAAGTAGGCCCCTCTGTTTGTCTTGTCCCTCTCGCATGCTCTGGGGCCCCATTCGACTATTGTGGTTCTAAGTTACTCACATCCTAAGAATAGATCTTTCCTTGCTCTTCCTTCTCACCTTGTTTCTCCACTGCATAATGTCGGTGCAATACATCTTTCCACCAAGTCGTTGGTTTGGGCACCTAAGGCTTTGCACATTGCACAACCTTATGCCCAGTTTGGGAGCATCTTCTGCAATGGAAAGAAACACCTTCATAGCCCAAGGGCTACCTCTAGTATCCTTTGGAGGTGTTGATTGAAATCTCTTTTGGGAGAGTCTTTGTAACTTCCATTTCCACTAAAATCTGGGCATATGTGGAGTGTATAAGATTTGAGGAATCATCATCAACCATAAAAAATTCCCTAAGGAGTTTCCTATAGCCTCAAAACAGGAATCAAACCATAGGTGAAGAGGAAAGTTTGGTAGTCTCACCCACAATGGCACTTTCTCAAATTTCTCAGTTATAGGATTAAAAGCTGGGTGCCATGGTTTCAGAGACAAAACAAAATTTTCCTCCCAATTCCAAAAATAGTCACACATAAATTTGTTTTTGTCCTTCACAGATTCAAAGAAAACAATAAAAAAACCTCTTGAAACTAGGTAGATTTGAATACAACCATCTACCATAGGTTCCTAATGTTTAGAGATCCATTTGTGGAGGTCACATAAATGGAGCTAAAAACCCCTAAAATTCCCAATCAATCCTAATTCTGAGAAAAATTTAACATTGTGGTTTACCTCATTTTCAAGCTCAGTTTGCAATGATATCGACGCCACGAAGGCCTTCTCTATTTTCTCCAGCTGAGATCCGTTAGCGCCATCATTTTTGTAACATTCAACCCCTCGTGTCTCCTTTGTTTCCCCTAGTCTTGTTTTCTTCCATCCATTATCTTTTGCATTCACCACTGAGGCTTTGCACATTGACTGGTTTTCCTCTAACATGCCTAGCCCTGCCGAAACCCTAGCTCCTGTGCCAATGGTTCCATTCATGCACTTGTCTAAGAGGATGTATTTTTAGTTTTGAAATAGGCGCTAGATTAAGGAGAGAGTTGGAGAGGAAGGGGCTACAAATTAACAAGCTCCAATTGTTCAATGAAATCATAAGGGGTGACTGTGGTAAGAAAGTGCATAACTAAAAGGTGGTTTGGAATGTGAATGCTTCCTAGAAGAAGTGGAGAGACACATAACAAAAGAAAAATTATTGCAGATTGGTGGGAAGCTGGGTCACACAAGGTAGAAGGAACAATAAAAATAAAAAGAGGCTGATGGGTATGAGAGGAGAAGCTACGCAGAGTATAGAAAGGAAGATGAATTGAGAGATAGGGGCTACACAAAACTTTGAAAGAAAAATCAGGGGAAATTTTATCATGGGATGGATCGACCCATGTAATGTGGTTGATGAAAATTAAATTTCATAGTGAATTGTAGCTGGAGAGGGAAGACATATAGATCGAATGCTAGGAGAGCATTTTTGTTTTGTATTACAATTGTATTGAAACTGAGTTGATTTAATAAGACTTGAATTTGTTGCAATCTTTATTTTATCTTTGAATTCAAGCATAAGTTTTCATGTGATTGTGTTTTGTGAGTTTGGGTGTTTTTTTAGAGGGGAGGAACCTTTGCATCAATTGGTATTAGAGTGGGTAGTCTTGAGAGTGGAGATGATCCACTAGGACCTATGGGTGTTTTGTGAGTAGATCATCAAAGGGTAGGTAGTTCACACTTAGTGGAAAGCATGTGAAGTAGTTGTGAAGAAGCTCGTGAGAGCTATTCTAGGTGTGTAAGGAATCTTGACAGTGAGAGAAAGAGCTTGAAGCCACAAAAGAAACTTGAGAAGTGATGATAGATTGTGAGAGGTGAGATTGCAACATATAAAATGGGTTGGGTTGTGAGGAGACCCGTGCGGATACTATTTTGGGAGTAGTATTGGGGTAAAGTGGAGGATGAGATAATTGAAAAAATGGGATAGATAGTTTGTGAAGAAGTAGGAAAGAACGAGGTGAGGCTTGAGGAATTGTGTGAAGTGTTGGAGAAGATGGTTTGAGGAAAATCGGAAAAGAGTGTTGGAAAGAGTGAGAGGAAAATGGTGAAGAGCAGTGAGAAGAAGAAGGTTCTCTTGAAAGAGGATAGGGGGAAGAAGGATAAGGATAGCAGCCTGAGATGGAAAGAAGAAGATGTAGCCCCTACCAAAGAAGTTGTAGTGAAGACATGTCAGGAAGAATGCATGGAGCAAAAAGAAGAAAATAAGGAAGTGAGTAGCAAAGAGGTTGCAGTAGTGAAAAATGGTGAAGAGGATTTGTTTCTGATGATTAAGGAAGAATGGTTAATGAAGCTCATTGGTGTAGTGAAGAAAGAAGAGAGAGATGTTGTAGTTGATGAGGAGGTGGAAGATTTTGTAGTGAAGTTTGATGTTGCATCTGCAAGCGAAGATGAGGTAAATTAGATTGGTGAAGTTATTTCATTTTCATATGTGGTAGTAGAAGATGAGAAGAATAAAGAGCAAGATTGTGTTGAAGACACTATGTATTTGTTAGTAGAATTTGTGGAGGATGTCACAAGGTTTTGGTGGAGGTGGACGGTCAGAGGTGGGTTTGAACCCATGAAGGAGGAGAGGAGTGTGGAAAGTATTTGGTGGAGGAGGTTTGGATTTGGTGGACATGAGTCCAAGAGGGGGAAGAAGAGGAAGATGTAGTGTTGCTGGAGGGAGGTAGTGTGTGTTCCAACACAATGCTAGAAAAGGTGGAAGAAGGATTAATTTTCAGCACTTGCACAACAAAGGAGTTCCCTATAGGTTGATGTCAATCTGAAAGAGTGATTCCATCACTCAATTCCATCATTGTGAGCATATGCTCACAATATTTCTACCTGAAATGTCTGGTGCAGGAGCATGTGGGTAGACAAGCAATCAACACCAACCAAAAATATTGTTGGTTTTGGTTTTTGCAATTTTGGTTTGATTTGAATGCATTTCTCTCCATGCTTGATCTCATTCTAATGATGAATTGGGAAACTGTGAAAGTGAAAGGGAAAGTTTAAAATGTTGATTGATTTTAACCAACACAATCCTAACATCTCTTGTAGCTTATTGAATTTTGTCAAATGTTGCATTTGCAACTGCCTTATTCGACATGTATGTAAAGTGTGAAGCATAGTCTGGGAAAAAAAATGAAAATCTAAGTGAAGACATGTTAAAAGGACTATGAAAGAATGTGGGATGATATGTTGCTATTGCGCATCAAAGAAATAAGAATGAAATTTAAAATGAATAAAAATGCATAAGAGGGACGATTGTAATGAAGGGCAACATGAGTTTAGTTGGAAACTTTAAAACATAGCTTTGGAAAATCCCACACCTATTTAGAATTGGGTTATATTGTTTGTAGTCCACGCAAGGAGAGAAAACCAAGGAGTGCATGAAGGAGCTTGAAAAAGACAGTAAACAACAAAAGTGAAAGTTCGTGGCAAAATGACACAAAGAAATACTACGTATAAGTTAAGGAAGACGATAAAGGTGGATAATACGAGCAAGGCCAAAATGAGTGAAGGGAAGGCTGATCGATAGAAATGCAAAGAGAAATAACCCATGAGAAAAAGAAACATTTTGTTTTAAAATCAAAGTAATGGAAGATAAAGGGGCATGACTTATAAAGAGGCTGCATTTTTAATTTTGAAATATGCACTAGATTAAGGAGAGAGTTGAAGGGGCTGCAAATTAATAAGCTTCAATTGTTCACTGAAATCATAAGGGGCAGCTGTGGTAAGAAAGTGCACAACTAAAAGGTGGTTTGGAATTTGAAAGCTGCCTAGAAGAAGTGGAGAGACACATAGCAAAAGAAAAATTATTGTAGATTGGTGGGAAGCTGGGTTGCACAAGGTAGAAGGAATAATAAAAATTAAAAGAGGTCGGTGGGTATGAGAGGAGAAGCTGCATAGAGTATAGAAAGGAAGCTAAATTGAGAGATAGGGGCTGCACAGAACATTGAAAGAAAAACCAGGGGAAAGTTTATCATGGGATGGATCAACCCATGTAATGTGGCTGATGAAAATTAAATTGCATAGTGAGTTATAGCTGGAGAGGGAAGGCACAAATTGAATGTTAGGAGAACATTTTTGTCTTGTATTACAGTTGTATTGAAACTGAGTTGATTTAATAAGACTTTCAATTTTGTTGCAATCTTTATTTTATCTTTGAATTCAGGCATAGTTTTTCCTATGATTGTGTTTTGTGAGTTTGGGTGTTTTCGTAGAGGGGAGGACCCTCTGCATCATACTTTTAGGTAGATGCTTTGATTACACCGTTACATCCCCATTTTATAGCCACTATTGCATAGGCAATTGATTGTAATGTTTGAATCTTTATGGTGAATAAAACAATGGTGTTCTTGTTATCAATAATGGCGTTCTATTTAAATGATGGTTACATTTGAATGTTACTTCAATTGATGTAATTTTAATTAAATGTTGCATAGAATCATGGAATAATGTTATTCTAACTTGTGAGATATTATTACCTTGTTATGAGCATATGACTGCTGATGTCATGTCATGGTGCACAGGTATGAAGACTGTTCCTCCGGACAGAGGAGAGACATCATTCGCGGAGGTACTTGGTCGGGTAAACAGTAACGGTTACCAAATTGAGCAATCACACACATACTATAGATTGAGTAAGCCAAGTCTGTTTGTCGAGATAAGGGTAAGTCGTCCATAGGCCTGTTTATTGACATTAAGGTTCTGAATTCACTTCTTTATGCTTTAGGAAATGTGATTGTTAACATCAGACTTGCTATACCATGACCCAAGTATGAATGATGTGAAAGATGTGTTAAAATTTGATTGAGAATGCACGTACATCTATACATTGTGAACACGTATTTATATGTACAGACATATCAATACATGTGTACGTTAAGCATACGGATATGCTCATACACATGTGTCGACATGTATGTACGCATACATACGTATACACAGGTGTATATATGTACACATTCCGCCTGATGTTTGTGGTAAAAATAATATTTAATATTATTGCCTAGTAAGTTTACATATATATTTATGTATAAATGTATATATTAACGATGTAATTATATTTGTGGATATATATACATAAATACATAAATACCTATGTAAATATATTATATATTTATATATTTAAAATATATGTACTAATATTAAGGTAATATTTACATATATGTAAATATATATAAAAATCACGATGAAATGTCGGAAAATATATATATTTATATATTTTAAATTATTACACTTAATTGAAATACATATTTGATAAAATATATAAATGTATAATATTGAAATGGGAATTGTGTAAATTTAAATAACACATAAAATATTCAATAGAATACAAATTGAACACAATCCCGTGAAGACTCTACGAATGAGATTATAACATTTGAAGACTTTATAAAAAGAAATATTAAAGATTATTGAATCGCCCTCCTTATAAAACAATGGCAGATATTTCATTTGTGATTTTACTAACATTTGAAAAGAAGAAAATACGTTTTTTTTTTTAACTGAGTTCATAAATCGCGTGAGAAATTGCGCGCGCCTGGAGAAAAACGCGTCTGAAGCGCGCAGGCAGAGAATAGGTCAATGAACGATGTTAATACTGATCTTGAGGCCACAAAATGGCGACGTGGGAACTTTTGATACTTGACCTTTTCATCTGGAACGAACTTCCTGATTTAATTGCTACAAAATAACCTAAAAATCTGAAGGACGCCTTGAGCTGTCAAAACCACCATGTGAGTTGATTTATTCTTCTCTTGCTGGCTTAAAAGGAAGTCGAATCACCTTCAATTTCGATGACTAAGGGTTTAAGAATCCGCCAAGTATCTTTTTGACTTATTCTGAGCACTTAGTTGTCAAACCACATGCCTCCATTGGTGGAATCTGTTGCATTTCGGGCCTATATATACACACCCTTCCATTCATTGAAAACATACACATTGAGCAATCTGAGTTTAGTATTTTATCCCATATCCATTTTGTTGCATTGCATGAATTTTCTGCATTGCTGAGTTTGACAAATACAGTGAATTATTACCAGCATTTAATAGTTACAGTGATTGTATCATTTTTAGCTCAGAGTGTGGTATTTAGAAATTATAGTTGAGTAGGAATTGAGTGGTGGAAACACGTATGAAAGAAGAGATATAGGAGTTCATTCTAGAGTGAAATACTTTCATTAAGAAGCCATATTTAGCTGAAATTCTGGAAGCTTATTTGAAGGAGAATCTAGAAGAGCAAGTCTGGAAGGAGAAGCTTTAAAATCAGGCATGAATCCTCCTAGTTTATAACTTTTATTGAAGTGTTGTTTCCTTTTTGGTCTTGTGATTGCTGCTTTCAATTAGCTCTAGTAGGAAAGAACTGTTTTGATGAACATTTAAAGCAATTCATTAAAGAAGAATATGTGTAAAGGATTCAATGATTAGGGGAATTGTGAAAAAGGGATTATATGAGTAAAAAGCTTAAGGGATTAAGTTTACTTATCTTACATTAAAGAGAAATAATGGAAAAAGATAAAAGGGAGGGATTTGTTTGCATTTTGAATGACTATTGCATGTTGTGTATGGTCTTTGTATATGGAGAATACGTAGATGTACTTATTATCTACTAGGATCGAAATGAAGGCAGAATCAAGTAAAGTCTTTTAGCTTAAGTTATTAGGATAACTGAGGCAAGCTAAGTACTCCTAGGATAAAGATTTCCTAATTAGGAGGATTGATAGAAGACACTTGTAGACTGTTTCATTTCTAGTAGGTTCGTATGATTGTAGGATATCTAGGGTGACGGATTTACCCAATGAAGGATAAAACCTATGTGTAGAGTAAGGAAGCCTTAAGTCAAATCGACCCTGAGTAGTGTTTATGATAGATGACCTTCATTCGAAGTACTGAATGAGAATACTTTGGCCAAAGTAGTGAAAGGTACGACATCCACCTAGGTGTGTGATAGTTGAGACTACACTGTCAGTTCATTGTGATCCGAGTACTAGATCAAGATTGTGAAATAGCAAGGTTCTAGTTGTGTAGGACACAACACTATGCTCAGTTGGTAATCGTTAAAGGATACCCTACCAATCTCTTCTTCGAAGGGAGGGCCATCTATCTAACGATAGGTGTGCGGGGGACCGCATTATAAGTCCGTGGTTGGCGGAAAAGCGCCCGAGTGATGTTTCTCCTCCACAGCAAGCGGCCGATGTACCAAGATTTGAAAGGATGGACTCCTGGACTAGAACTTCTTACTTCTATTTGTGCAAAAGCTTATGAGCTATGTATGTAACCGTATTACTTTTGATCTCTGATTTGTATTTGCAATGAAAATGAAATTCATGTGGAAACATATTGTAACTTGTACATTATTTATCAATAAAGAAAGGAAATTTTTTATTGTATTATCTTTGTTACTTGTTACCTTTACATATATAAAGTGAGAATTGGAAAATTTTAATTTCACAAAGAATTAGGTCGCATACACATTCTTAATGTGGATACTTTAAGTAAATATCATTCATAATTGTTCATTAAATTTAATTTTACATCCAATGTTAGGTAGATTTCATAAATGCATGGGTATTCATTAATTTTATTCTTACATCTAACATTTTATAATGCTAAATCTTCCATTCATGTATTCATTAATTTCCTCTTTATCAATAAAGAAAGGAAATTTTTATTGTATTATCTTTGTTACTTGTTACCTTTTACATATATAAAGTGAGAATTGGAAAATTTTAATTTATGCAAGAATTAGGTCGCTACATACACATTCTTAATGTGGATACTTTAAGTAAATATCATTCATAATTGTTCATTAAATTTAATTTTACATCCAATGTTAGGTAGATTTCATAAATGCATGGGTATTCATTAATTTTATTCTTACTTCTAACATTTTATAATGCTAAATCTTCCATTCATGTTTACACTAGTGCCATTTTAAGGTTTTTACTTATTTGGTCTAGATTGAATTTTTGAATTGTGTCTAGAGTTGTGAATTTAAGGAAATCACTAAAGGTCAAATGTTTCAACAAGGAAATCAATAGTATAATATATTGCATTCATATATTTAATTAAACTCAATCTCAGTGACTACTCAATCTCAACTATCTTAGACTACTCAAACATTGACATTCATCACTCTTTTTACCTTATTTTAGTCTTATCAAATCAACCTTAATTCTTTATTGTCATAAAAGAAGTTGAATTCTCTTCTCTCTATACATAATAGGCCCTAAATATGCTCTTTAGCACCACACTTTATCAAAAGTAGGTATATACACTAGCAAATAATTTCTAACTCAAGTGATTTTCCACATAACTAGGCATGGAAGGATCCTCATTATCATGTTAAAGCAATATACATGAGTTGATTTCCTTTGGCCTCATTTTTCTCAACTTTTATCACATGTTTGTTAATTTAAGGTCTTCAATTTTGTGTCTTAATATAAGGGTGAGTGTAGGATCATGGGGGTCCAAAAAGTGGCGATATAACAAAAAAGTGGTTGATGACCTTTTTTTATTCGAATTTGATGAAATGAAAAGTGTTTATTGAGAAAATTATCAGCTTTCCAAACTATAAGATATGTCTTATTTAGAATTAAATAGATAATCATTGTTAATTTTCTACATACATTTTGATTAATGTCTTGATTGATAGGTTGATTGAAAAACATCTATAATTCTTAAACGATTTCACATTTTTTTGAATTTGAAAGATGCATCACATTCCATGCTTCCCATACTATAGGATAAAAAAAGGAAAATTTAATTTCATAATTTTGTGACCAAGTTATGGTGGTCAGACAAACATGTTTTAATATTTTAAAAAAAAATTAATAAAAAATTCATAGCTAATTATTTACTTGCAAAAAATTACAAAAAAATGTGGCACATCTAGGCATGTGTCCTCTACTTATATTGAAAGTTTCAAAAAAATATAGTACTTATTATTATACTTAGGTTGGTCAGACATAGACCCGCTTTTTATTTTTTCCTAAAAAATTAGTACTTTAGCATTGAATTTCAAATTTTCACCAAATAGATTTATTTTTTTTCCAAAAAAGGGATAGTATCTTAGAAACTTCATTCAATTTGCTACAAATTATATTCTTGCATATTTTCCAAATTATGTTAATAACTTATTCAAATTTTTATGTCAAGTTGACTAACTTTGTTTTTTTGAATTTTCATGCCACTTAAGGGCCTAGTTTGGACCCCCATGATCCTACACTAACCCATAATACCCCTACCCATGACATGCGTTTGTGCACAAAATTATGCCCCACACCTTTAGAGAATGCACTCACAATCTAAACTTAGGGAACATAGGTTAGTTCAGACTAATAGGAAGACTCATGATGAACCTATAGGGAACTATGGGTTGATTAACAAAAGTGAGTGAATCTTCTATAGTTTTAGCCTTGCAAGGCCAATGAGGGTATTCTTGGAGATCTTTATAGTACAGTCAAAGAGAAATAAAAAATAACTAGGTTGATTCTTTTAGCCACACCCTTTACATGAGTAAATCACAAATATTTGTCATGAAATACCCTTTACACTAGCTTACTAGCCTCACACAATTAAATGTCTTTTAACAAGAAATTATTATCAAGTTACACATGCAACTAGAGATGCAAACCTACTTCATATCCCCAAAAGATAATACCATCACGTTCTTCTTACTTAACATGTAACCTTAAAATCCAACATGTATAACTTTTTAAATATAACTGACAAGTCTAGGCTCTCAAGATGCATGATAAAATAAGTATAGATGAATTATATTGAATGGAAAGATCTGATATGTACACAAGTCTAATCTACATGGAATAAGAGGATAATTTTTAATATGAAAAATAATCATTTTTCTTAAAAGGGAATAATGCATTAGTCCATTGGGTGATAGATTCAATGCTTGAAGAAACACGCAAGCACTCTTGTAAATATAAATAGAGAACTAATAATATTTATAACACACCATTGGTCTATCTACAACTTTATTTAGATGAACAAGGTCTATGGTAGCATCATCTATCAAAATGCCTTTAGTTTCAAAATTTAATAAGATCCAAACATGTGGTCACACTGCATCCACTTGATCCCACCACCCTATGCCTTTAAGCTTTACCTTAAAGATAAATAATTAACAATAACTTAGATAGTTGTGTCTAAGAGATCAAGGGTATTAAGGAATCAACTTATCAATGAAATGTTGATAGTTTATTTAACCAATGGATTGCTATCACTAATTTATCTTTTTACCATTAAAATCAATGGTTCATAATTGATCCTAATGATAAAAACTCATTCATAAATAATTATTCACTAAGCTAGTGAATACAATAGAATATATTACATGGATCTATTTCAATGCATCAACCAATGACATGACATTTATTTGATAATTTAATCTCAACCCTTTTCAAACTCTTGCAAACCCTTGATCTATGTTGATTGGTTTAATCTAATGGCTACGAGACATGCTAATGCAATAATAAGAATGCACTCACCATTCTATAATTTCTTTGACAAATCTACATGAACTAATACAATTATTCCAAAGGAGCATGACCACCCTTTAATTTCAAACCATGATAACTAGTATAGAAAACATCTATTTCTAGAACAATTGTAGTGATTCATTTTCAAAACACTAAGTGTCATATGATTAGATAGATTAAAGAGCCACAAATATAAATTTATGTGTGTAGTATCAAGATCTATGGTTTCCAAACTACTCTATCACCTACACATTAATATGTGAATGTTGACCTAATATGAACTTGGTATACATCATCTTACTTTCTAAATATTCCAAGACTACATGTAATTTCTCTAATTATGTGTATACCTCAATTCCTATGAAGATGAGCATGAACTTGCTATAGTTGGTTTACCAGTATTCTTGAGTTAGTAAGTACTCCCCAAATAAACATAAAGAAAACACTTAAGTCATGGGGAATTATTGATAATAAGTTAACACATAAATAAAACATAAAAGTCTTGGCTGAAATAAAAGCCAAGCTTTTACAAATGGTTCTAAATGATCTAAGGGAGTTTGATCTAACCATCTTTAATTAAAAACCTTTAGATGGAACACCTCAAGGCTTAAATCATTAATTTTTTTAAAAATTATGTGATTTAAAAAAAAATTAGGATGTCCCACATGTGGGACACATTATTGTGGCAACACCTTCCAAAGGAACATCTAGTATAGAAAACATCTATTTTAAAACAATGGTATTGATTTATTGGCCAAACATAAGGTGGAATATGAATCTAGCACCATTAAAGAACCAAAACTATAAATTAAACTATGTAGTACCAATATTTGTGTTTTGTGAACTCCTCTACCACCTACACATCTAGCTGGCCTAATATGAACTTGCCATGCATCATCCTACTTTCTAAATATTCCAAGCCTAGATGCACACTTGTTTAATTATGTATATACCTTAATACCTATTAAGATGAGTATAAACCTACCATAATTGGTTCACCATAATTCACAAGTCAGTTAACATGATGGGCTATTAATAGCAAATCATCAAAGAAATAAAATATAAAAGTTTGGGCTGAACCAAAAGACTTAGGTTGAACTACACCATCATCAACACAAAAAAAAAGCTTGATATAAATAGAATAGAGAGACCTATTTCATATATCTCAATCCAATTATCCATATGAAAAGTAATAAGGCAATGTAAAGAGCCATAGTAGGATGAGCGTCATTTAGGTGTCAATAGTATGTCAATGTATCTTATGATAATCATAAAATTATCTAGCTCGTTAATAATGGAGACTACAATATAATTTGAACCTAAGTATTTTTTCATTCAACACAATCATTTTTGATATCAACTGAGAAGTAGATAACAATTGAAGCCTAGTTGAGATGACTCTTCCTTCACTTTTGAGAATAAGAGATTGAATAAATTTCCATTATAAAATTAATAGATATGCTAAGAGTTTACTTGTCTAACCTATAAGCCTCTCTATTTGCCTCTATTATATCTTAGTAGAACATAGTGCTAATCTTTTTTCCAATCAAACAATGGGAATGTAACATCAGTAATAAAGAAAATTCCAGATCAACCCGCATAAAGCTAGCTAGTTGACAATTTTACTTTGTTGGCTTTATTAGGATATATACTTGATAAAAAGAAAATGAAATCTTTCCTATTTCTTTTGCATGTAAAATCTAAAATATTCTACCATTGTTATTTTGTCTCAAGTAATAATTTACAAAGAACATACACACGAGATAGGTCACATCTCTTAGAAGTGAAAGATATATCCCCTTGAGTGGTATGAGAAAATACATTTTTTATGCTTTACAAGTTCACAAGTTTTATTGAGATAGTCATATGTACTTGTATAGACATGTTGAAGGTTCTCTTATCTGTTTATAAATTTATGAATTATAATAGTATAATATGATCTTGTAATAACATCAATATAATCATGGTGTAGAGCTTCCTCTAATGCCTAATTAACTGGTGCTAATGACTGTGCACACAACTTAGTGGACTTGAATTTACATATGATGTATGATGTATCCACGTATGAGGATATGCAGGTATTTCTACCTAAGCATGATCACATGCGTATATGATCATATGCATGAGTTATTGTATATATACATATATAAATTTAATGTATATACTTATCCATTCATATATATATTAAATACACCAAGTACAACATATACTCAGTAGAAAGATTTAATCACTATGGCACAAACCACCTTAACAAATATAGAGAATCACAAACAATCATCCAAGCACTCCCATTAACCCAAAACTATCACCAAGGTTAAAACTTATCGACACTTAGCCCAAACTGACTCGATAAAGCTTGTCTAACCTAGGTCATGAGTGTGTGCATTAAATCAGGTAGGTACATTAGTGGTTTCCATACCAAATTCCTCTCCTGGATGATACTCTCCCTCTCCTTACTGGAGGGCTCGATTCTTTCCTACATCCAACTTAGTGCATCATAACGAAGTTACTTGATAACATGAAAATCATATTCATCATATATCATTTGCATCATTAAAACATTTGAAAAGTAATCACATCATAATACATATTCATTCATCTCATTCATCCATTGAACATATCAAAGTCATAATCTTGCATTTAAAATCATATTTACTCATAAAAGTAAAAGTAAAGTTGGTAAATACATAATGGGGTGTAGTTCATTATTGACCAAACATAAGATGGAATATGAATCTACTAGTACCAATAAAGAGCCATAACTATAAATTAAACTATGTAGTACCAATATTTGTGGTTTGTGAATTTGAATAGTTGGCCTAATATGAACTTTCCATGCATCATCCTACTTTCTAAATATTTCAATCCTAGATGCACACTTGTTCTATTTATGTATATACCTTAATACCTATTAAGATGATTATAAACCTGCCATAATTGGTTAACCATTATTCACAAGTTAGTAAGCACGATGAACTATTAATAGCAAATCATCAAATAAATAAAAGACAAAATTTTGGGCTAAACCAAAAGACTTAGGCTAAACTAGAACGCCATCAACACAAAATAGAATTTGGATTTAAAAATAATAGAGATCACTATTTCATATATCTCAATCCAATTATCCATATGACAGGTAATAAGGAAATGAAAATAGCCATAGTATGATGAGCTTCATTTAGGTTTCAATAGTATGCCAATATATCTTATGATAATCATAAAATTATGTAGCATTAATAATGGAGACTACACGATAATTTGAACTTGAGTTTTTTTTCATTCAACACAATCAGTTTTAGTGGAATTGGTATTCCATAATATTGGTCATAATCTTAGGAGAATGGTTGTTGGTATTCCATAGCTCCTTGCACTATTTTATACCCTCCACTAGAGAAAATAATCTACACACTCATAAATTTAAGTTTTCTAACTAATAGTGGGTTCTATGCCAAACTAGGGATGTGCAACACACCATTGATTCTCTTCACTCATCCATCAAGGAATCAAATTGAGACTAGATATCATAGTCAAGTATGCTCAAATGAGAACAATCACCAAGGTACTCCTTCCCACCATCATATTCTTTATACTTTAAGAACTACCCTTGATGGGATGCCATATGGAAGGAAGCCTTATATTTCAATCATGAACCTTTTGATGCATGAGTTGCTAAGCTAAAACAACATTTACATTGTATTGATAAGAATTTTTGGACTTTTTCATCTAAACTATTTTTTCTCCTCTTTACATTCTCTACAAAAGTGCTTTGATCTTGTCATAGTTTCAATGGTTAGCCTTGAAATTTCCCAGAGATTTTGATTTCTAATAGGATCTAGATCTAGAGTTTTCTTTCTTCTTCTTCTTAAGTTTCTCATTTAAGCTTACATGAATAGCTAGGACCCTCTTAGTATATTTATAAAATTTTCATTACATCTCCTTCAAGATTAAAGTATTCAATACCTCATGTCCATTTTGACTTTCGAGGCAATGCATTTGATTGTCATCACCAAGTGATCCCATGATTTTGACAAAGAACATAGTATTGTCATCCAATAATCCTCATCCATTTTCACTTCAACAAAATACAATTGGGTTAAATAATCGCATTGAATGCATTCAAATTCTCAATATAAACATTTTTAAGAAAATATTTATTAACTGGGGATTTATCCTAGTATAAGTTTCCCAACTTCATCCAATGTGTTGTGGCTTCTTCATGTATTTTTAACAAAATAAAATATGCCAAATAGAGTTTAATGAGGCCTTTCACCTCTCTATCCAATAGATTTTAGTTATCTTGCAACATTATTGTGGGTTTGGATCAAATATAACAACCTGTATATTTAGTTAAAAGTTTAATACTCCTTGAAAAATGTAATGATATTTATAAAATGCTAATGAATGATTGACAAAATTCTGTACATGTCTTTAATGATTTTGTAGTAACAAAAAATGGGTCATGAATGAATCAAAGTAGGAGTAGGTTTTATGTTGAGTGTGAACAACACCAACTTGAAGATGCCTATCCTCTCATGAGAAGAGTAAACATTTTTAAGGCTCACAGATGTGTATGCAACAACTTTTTCCCACATGGAACTATCTCAACCTCACATATCCTAGGCCTCATTATTTGTAATATCACATTTTGTTATTGTAACTATGAATCAAATTCAGGAATATAGACTATATTTGGGAAAATAACAATGATAGCCTAGATGAGGTGCAAAACTAAAATGGACAATTGTAAACTAGTAATGAATGCTAGGTAGTCAAAAGTTCTAGTAAATTTATGGTTGAAGCTTGATAATATCATTAGTTTGAGTGGTCTCTTTGAGGATCAAAGTTGGGCATTGTTTTCATCTCATGCCTTCTAAGATATTCCTATAGAAAGTTATATAGTGATATTAGAATCATGTTAATTATTACCAAGGTGGTGTTGGAAAAAAAAATAATATAATAAAATGTCTAGTTAATCCAAAACTTGAAGTGGCCCAAAATTTCAAAAATGTAGAGTGCAAATTCATTCCAAAAATCTTGTCAAGCACTCCATAGAGCTTTGAGTGTATGTACACCACGAGTCTCATTCAACTTTAATCACTTCTAAGTCATT
>VDFB02182856.1:0-68927 GCA_007258455.2 Sequoia sempervirens | reverse complement strand
GGGTGTTGGCTTGGAAATTAAAGCGAGCACACATTGGAGGTTGTTGGGTAAATCTAGGTCATTGCCTACTAGCTCATGACCATAGATCTAATCCTTGCAAATTCTACAGGGCTAGCGGGAAACTATCATGTGTACGCTCTCGCATCTTGTAAAGCATGGTGGGGCCATGAAGCCAACGAAGAAGGTATACACATGGTGAGAAATTGGTTGAGTGGGTGTCAAGTTAGCAAAAGGTAAAATGTTCAAACCTCCTTGACTGCATCTTAGCTGCTCATTGATCTAGATCACAATGAGATCTATGATCGAAATTCAAATTTTCTATAAAGGACATCATTGCACCATTCTAGTTCATGCAAGCGAATAGTAAAGGCAGAGTTGATGTTTTCTACCAAATTCAAGTTTTATTCACCATAAAAGCTAGATTTAAAGCTTGTTCTTGATTACAAAAGCATTTCCAAATAATTTTGATGTTGTTGTAGAGAATTTCAAGCATTTGGAATCTTCAAATTTAGGATTTTTCATGTTGAAAAACTAGTAAGTCAATTTGTTCCTCTTGAGCTAAATTTTCTCCTAGTTTTCATTTAATTTCTATTGTTATAATCTTAATTAGGTTTCAGGGTTTCTTTTAAGGTTTTACATTCATTGAATTGCTATGAATTTATGAATTTAGTCACTCTTTGTGTCAAATATTTTCCTTAAACCTATAGGCCCTTGTGTAAAACTATGAAACCCTAGAGTAAATTACCCCTTATATATGGCACCCAAGGTTCAACTCCCTAGCTCTAAACATAAAAATGAGGCCTCTGATCCAAGACTCGATTGATCAATTACCACCCTCAACTGGTGAGAAATAGATAGGTCAAACCATGTTTCATGGCCCTAGAGTAAAGGATGGTAATGTCAACAAACAATGCACCATTAATGATGCTTCATTGTTGTATACTAGGTGGAAACTCTTCCAGAGTTGGTTTGGGAATAGGAATACCCACATTCCAATTTGCAACCCCTAGAGATTAGACATGGCTAAGTTGATCATCCCCAACATGTTCTTGGATATTGACCTTCTAAAATTTGTTGCAGCTAATTATGACCCCATTGTTAGGGTAGTTTAGAACTCATTCTAGGAAGGAGATGGTTTGGGTTACAAAGGAGGAAATTGCAGAAGTTTTCAAATTGAGAAAATAGAACAAAGACATGGTAAAGATTGATGACAAGAAAATAAGGGAAGAATATGAGAAGGTGAGACCTAAATTTAAAGTCTCAGTGCTGGCTCACTTCTTGGAATCAGTAGGAAAGGGAAAAGGTAGAATTGTACTTGGACCATCTGATAGGGAGCCCTTTCCAATCAAATACTTTTTCCTACAATTTCAAAAAACTTTCTACTCCCTATGTTAGATTCTAGGGTATGATCCATCCTCCAGCATGCCAATTGCACCAATGTATATGGCTGCTAGTATTCAACATCCTAACATTAACACCTTTTATTATTTTGATACTTATCAGAAGAGATACATAAGGGTTTAGTAGCCTTGAAGAATGGGAAATATGCAATAAGGTTCTTGTGGTATTCTTTGTTTATGCACATGTTCCTATACAAGGGTGTAGATTTCTTTGGTCAAGATATGGAGTTAAAAAGAGTGGTGGATGGTGTAGTGATTCATGTTCAATCATGAACTCCATTGTTAGATAGGCATGAACATAAAACTAGTTTTGTTGTTTCCACAAACATATTTTCCCCCAAATTGAAAAGAGCTCTAATTATGGATATGCTAAGGATTCCCACAGAGTTACATGATTTCCTTAGGAGAGTGGAATGGAGGCCTAATTTAAAATTCAATCACAATTGAGGGGATGTAATCCCTTATCAAGATTGCACAGTTATTAGAATATATGGAGCAAGACAAACACCCCATGTACTCCCTAGGGATATGTCACTGAGGGTTGGTTTTCTTGAAGTTATGTGGTAGTTGGGTGATGTAGAGGATAATTACTTATTTGATATGAGGAAAGAAACTTTTTTCCCTACCTATACTATTTTTTTTTTTTTTTTCTTGACAACAAATGGATGGAAGAAAATCATTGATATAATCAATCCCTATAGAATGAAGTATCGAGCATATAAGAGCTATGACCCAAAGGGTTTCATGGTGGTTAGATAGAATAAAAGGAGGGAAGTTTTTCCATACATTTTCTTTCCTTAAAGACATCATCATAATTTTTTTGATTTCCTAATACAAGAGGATAGAATAAGAAAATGGATTATTTTTGAGAATTTGGAGATAGAAAGAAGGGTGAAAGACCCTCAATTTATAACTTTGTCAGACATTGAGAATGTAATATTGAGAATAGAAATAATTGTACAAAATTTTGAAAAATTTGTTGCGACTCTGAAAGAGGAAAGAATGATCCAGGATAAGGGAAAGGCTATGGTAACTAAAGAAAATGATAAGGGGAATGCCCCTATGATAGAAGAGATACCAACTTACCAACTCCCAAGAAGGTGCACATTTATGCAAGAAGAAAGAGCACTGTTAAGAAACAATTAATCATTGCCACTTATACAAAATTAGAGGAGTCAAGTACACCTTCTCCCCAATAGCAACTACCACCATTTTCACCACCACATTCTTCCACCCCACAAATAATTGAGTTGGAATCCCATCCTAGAGGACCATCTCCTCCTAAGGAGAGACCAATAAAAAGGAAAAGGGTTGAGCCAGCTGGCCTTGTTGATTACCCTGTTGATGAATTAGATGATGAGATTGTTGTTATAGGAATATGAAATAAGGCATGGTATGCTCTCTCCCCAAAGAGATATAGTGCCATAAACCTTGAGTCTCAAAATGAGAAAGGTTGAATTAAGTGGGGTAAATAGTGAAGAGGATGTTAGAGTTGAATCTTGTAAGCAATTCATGGATGATGATACATTCGTGAAAACACAAGCATTTCAAGAATATGTGTGGAGGGAATTGAAGGAAAAGTATGTGATGAGTGTTGATATGAAAGCAAGTAAGAACCCTAAATTACCAAACATAATTATAGAGGTTGAGGTTAGAAATGAGATGAGGACCAAGTATTTGAATATCACTACAGCTAAAGGCAGATAATTGGTCAAAAAGATTGGGGTATTGTTATTACTAGAATGGGATTTTGCATCATCCATTGCATTTGATACAGTCAAGAAACATGATGCCCCCATCTTCAACACAAAAGAGGAAGTCACTTTGGCCTTACAAGGATCAACCTTCAGCTCCCAATAGGACACATTGGCCATTTGGGCCTTAGCCCCAAGCACAAAGAGGCCAAACATTGCAAAACCAACTACTAGAGTTAGAGGAGGGTTGATCATTAAAAGGTTATTAGATAAATCTTCTATAGAAGCAACTACTATGAATTTAAATGTAGATTAGTTTACTAAAGCTACATTTGAGTCCTTGAGGAGAGGGAAAAGTATAGAACAAAGTATAATGATATAATGATTGAATACAATGTAGGGAAATAGAAAATTGTTGAGATGCAATTGAAAATTACATTATGGAAGGATAAATTTTAGTCCATGCATGCAATAGGCCCATCACAAGACACAATTCATCCTCCCCCTTCCCCACAAGAATATTCTCCACCTTCTCGAATGCTTTCGCCACCTCCAATCCCCACTGATCTTGTACTTCCTATTTCTGAGGATGTGCCCATTGAACAATTAGCTTCATGAACATTAGATGCACCTCCAATTGAAGATATCACCAAGGAGGAATTTATAGAGAAGCTCAAGAGTTATGAGGAGAGGTGTTAGTAAAATGATGAGCTAATCCATGTGAGCAACTTGAAGATTGTGACAGTGGTACTAGAGCACTTAAGTAAAGGGATTGAGAGAAGACTAATAGGAATTCATTCAAACTATTCTTCCATGTTCAATGCAATAAGGAGCTTTGATAGGGATAAAGATATTGCCATCCCATTGATGGATAAATGGATCCCCAAAGCACAATAATTAAGAGATATGGCCATTATTTCAAAACATGATGCAAATAAACCTTCCATCATTGTCCCAACCCTTAGGCTTGTGAAAGAAATCAAGGAATTACAAGGGTTGATTGAACCATTAGAAATGAAAATTAGGGAGCTAGTGAAGATGTTTGATGAGTAGAGTTTCAGGTTACTCCTAAATATTTTGAATGAAAATATTGAAGTTAAACATTTACATGAATGAAAGGACCAAGAAAATAAGGTGATAACCACTCAAGCCAAATTAATTTGTGATGGAGTAGATGTGGATAAGTTAAAGAAAAATATGGATAAGCTCACTCAAATAGGTATTTTCCTTGAAGAATTTGAAAAGGAAGCTAATCAGGTAGTCATAAAGTACATTCCATATATAAAAAAGGTAGATGAAGTTATAACATTTTATTGGCCTTCTAAGAAATACTTTGAGCTTTGGAAGAGCAAGTATGTTGACATCCTAGATGAGTAGGCTACTGGAATAGTGAAATGGTGATTGGAATTTTGATCTTATGTTTGCAACAACAAAAGTTACATTAAGAGAAGTAAAATACATGTCCTGGAACTATTACAGATTAGGCCTTAAATACATCAATTTTTAGATATTGTATTCTCTCCATTCCAAATTGATGACATGGAATGTAGACATGGAAATGCTTCACTGTATTCTTATTTCTTTATTTTATGCTCTCCATCCTCAAGTTTTGGAGCACATGGAAAATATAGTGTAGCTCATGGATAGGACAATTTGCACCGACTAAAGAGTCTTTTGGAAGGTGGAAAAATCTTCATCAACAAATGAGAAATGGTTTTTGTCTTATGTGAACAACTTCCTCAAATTTTGGAAAATATAACTTCCTTTTGAATGTGAATGTGAATGTCAAATGCAAATATGACATGTGTACATTTTTCTCGAGGCTTGTTTTGCTCCCTTTTTCTTATAAAAGGGAATTCAAGGCCAATTGTATGAGGTTGTTAGCAGATTGATCTTAGAAAAATTTTGTAACCAGGTCTAGACAATAGAATTTTGAGTTTGTTCTAGGTTTTATGAGATTTTGAGTCTTGTGATGGTGAATGTGATAACAATACTATCATATTTTGGAATATAAATGGAAAAATATTCAGGGCCAACGTTCTTTGTTATATACTTTGCATAGATTATGAATATAAATTAATCAAATATTATTTCTATTCATCTTCTTGTCTTTCCTCTAATGTTTATTCATTGTTAACACACTTGTTCAAAGAATGGGTTAAATTTTTTTTAACATGAATGAAGGTTTATGTGAATGTATGCATGGATAATTAAGTATTGTTGGTTAATTTTTTGGTATTAATGGTGTAAGGAATCATTGATAAGCTTTGTTATGATAGGAATAATGTTATATTTTTTCAATTATGTGATTTTGAATTCTCTGCCCTAGGATAAGACATTGGTCATGTTGTGTTACAGTTTCCTTGATCTTTCTTAGCAACTACATTCAAAATCAATTTCAATATCCATTTCTTATGTGAATGTATTTTGAGTTGAATTTTAAACACCTTCTCATGGTTCAATGTGATGTTACCAAAAATATTAGCTAGATCTTTATGGTTCCCAATTGTTAATCAATTAAAGAAGAATTTTTCTATTAAATTTACAATGTATATGATAATTGGCACAACAATATCTAAAAATACATTGTAGGGATCACCCTCCCTTATTTTTCTGAGTCCAAAGGGTAGAGGGAAAGCCTAGCAATCTCTCAACTATTCATTGGCCAATCCCTTAGAGTTATTGACAATTGAATTTGGTACATTCATAGATAACTATTGAGATAACTTTGGTTAATTAAAATAACTAATAAATTGGCAATTCTATTGGGGACAAAGCTAGTCCAATGTCTCTAGGTTAGATCAAGTACAACCAAAGTCAAAGAAGTTCCTTGTTCTTCACTATCTGAAGAACAATTCATACAAAATATTCATCATAGATTATATTTATTCTCAGTGAGTCAAGTTCTAGCTCCATTTTCTGTTTCCTGTTAGGTATGTTTAAAATTCTCTCTAAAATTGCAAAGGCTTCTCAAAATTATGATATATTTTCATTTCCCCATCTAGTGGGTGGCGACTTTGAAGTCTCTTGTGATAGTGAAAATTTAAAAATTTAAAGAAAGAGAGATAAGAAGATTTGTAAGGAGAATTTTGAAACCATGAGAGGAACCATGAGCAATGTAAAGAATAATCCTAAGAAGAAGCTGGAATCTAAGCTACCATGGAGTAAGAAGTCATCATTGATAGAAAAGAACACTGAAGCAAGTAAGTCTGCTAATAATTTTGACCATGCAACTACAATTTTAAATGAAAATACTCATGAGGAAACATTTGATTATGATATGCCCCCTAATAATGAGGTAAATCCTGGTACCAAAAAATCCCCTATTACCACTAGTCAACCTAAACCTAATCCTCTAGTATCAAAAGAATATGAACTGTAGAAATTTTGGGATAAGGAATCTAAAGCCCCAACTAGAAGGGTAAATCCTAGGGGTAACTCTATTTTCAATGATGATAATTGAAATCCAAGAGGAAGATCACATAGTAGAAGCTCACACCATTCTTCTAAAAGAGAGCCACTGAATCTTACCTATTATACTCTAGAACATAGTGAATATGAGGTTACACTGGAGGATGAAGAAGATATAAATAAGGATATGCAAGCTCTACAAGAAGAAGATTTGAGACTTAAGGAGTTGGGATTGAAACAAGCAAAAGAAAGATTGTAATGACCTAACCTTTTCATAAAGTAAAAATTTCTTAATTTTGCACCAAACAAGTAAAGGTAATGAGTAATAAATCCATTGCAATAAAAAATTTCTTTTCTCTTATTGATAATTTCCAAAAATGATACAACATATTCCATCATGTAATTTTTTTTTTTACAAATATACATCAAAGTAAGAAAACATACAAATACATACATAGCTCATGGAGCTTTTGAACAAATAGTAGTAAGACGGTCCAGGTTCCTTTCCTTTCAAATCATGGTTCTTCTATTGCCTACCATAGAGGAGAAGCATCGCTCAGGCACTTTTCCACCAACCACAGATTGTTAATGTGGTCCCCCACACATCTATCATTCGATAGATGGCCCTACCCTTCGACGAAGAGATTGTTATAGTAACCGATAATGACAACCAACTGAGCATAGTGTTGTGTCCTACATAACTAGAACTTGTAATCCCACAATCCCAAACTAGCATGTAATAATGGATCATGGTAAACTGGTAGTGTAGTCTCAAGCATCACACAATCTAAGTGGAGTCTCATACATTGCACCACTTTGGACAAAGTGTTCTCATTTAGTAATTCAAATGAATTCATCTATCATAAACACTACTCAGGGCCGATTTGACTTAAGGCTATCTTACACTATGCATAGGCATTTTCCTTCAATGGATAATCTGTCATCCCAGACTAACCTACAATAATCTATTCTACTTAAAATGAAAATAACTAACAGGTAAGTACACAAGCACCCTCCCATACTGGATTATCTTATCCTAGGAGTAACTTAAGTTTCCTAGTTAACTTAAGAATTTAGTTGGGTGTACCTCAAGTGACTCTTGCATTCAATCAAGCCTAATTAAATAATATCTAATACAAACAACATTCTCCTATTATGGATATCTTATAAACATTTGTATAACATAGCTAGAATGTTTCAGTTTCCCTTTTTCAAAAGACATACATATACACTTCCTATGTACAAATAGAAAGTACTTTCCAAGCAGCATAACAATTCTTGCAAATAAATAGTAGAAGAATATCCCATGCCTGTATATGCTTTTTGCAAATTGATGAAAGAGTTTCCTTCACCTATAGCTCAATCCAACTCTATGATTTAATTCCCAATACCTCAAAAATTGACAAATTTTCCTCACCAAATTCCCTCTTTCCACACTTAGAAATAACTAATAGATAATGACAAATTCCTTGGGTAGAACATGCCTTTCTCAAGGGTAATAGTGAACTCTTAGAAATGTGAATACTGGCTGCAATAATGTACACTTAGAAATGTGATTACTAGCTACAATAATGTTCACTCAAAAATGTGAAGAATGAACATATATTAATGCACAAGTTGATATGTAAATGATGTATAAGGTAATCACAAAAGACAAATGAAAAAATATAATGAAGATGGTTGATTCAAGGGAGTTGGGTGACTATTTATAGAGAGCACAGCCTCCAGCATTCCCTACAACCATGGCATGTAAATTGACAACACTGCCATTTTTAATTGTTCAACTTGGAGGTGGTGCCAACTCCATCCTGTACATCATCAATGAACATGGTGAATCGACTTCCAATTTTTCAAGCATTAAGAAGATTATTTCTAAAAGAACACGGAGAAATTCATAAATCAAAACCTACAGAAAAATTGTTTCAAAGGTGGCACAAAACCTATGAGATGGCAGGATTTTCATATGCTGAGAAGAATTCAATCATATTTCATTTACACATATCCAACATCGACTATTTTTTGGGTTGAGTCAATGAATATAATTTACTACATTTAATTTAGTCAAGCTACATATTTTGACCTAGTCAAGGCCATTAATATTTAAATAAATTTCTTGCTTTATCCCTACGTATGTCATTAACAGGTGATGCACGATTTCCCACAGAGACATTTTGATTCAAAGTCCAAATTTCCTCTCATTAACTATATCGACATAAAATAAGCCAAATTCCAAATACATGAATTGAAGTTTTTATTGAATCGATCCATTTATTAAATCAACTCTTTTAAGAAATTCAAAAATAATTCAATTTCCAAAGTTTTTATTTTGTTTTTTTTAGACTGCAGGAATCGGGTAGCATGACCCCCTATAAACTGTAGTGCGCCTAGTAAACTTTTTAATATGACTGGAAGCACTGGCGCAACACACCCTTTGGTACCACAGGGGTGGGGGAGACTAGAACTCATGGCCAACCTCCTACAATAGGAAATATTTAGCCAATCGAGCTAGGGCCCCAACCCATTCGATTTCCAAAGTTGAGAAGAATATGTAATATATATTTTATTTTATATATATAGTTTATATATAATATACACATATATATATTTATTTAAATAACTTAGTATAATATATATATATGTGTGTGTGTGTGTGTGTATTAATATAACTATAATATATATAATATTTACTATATATTTACATATATATATATATTAATTTATCAAATATATATCGTGAGCCAGTCAACATTCATCCGATATATATATATATATATGTAAATTTGTAAGGCAATAATAATAATATTATTAATATCCACATATACAGGATGTGTACATATATACATATATATACATGTATATACCTCTATGTACACATATGTGTAGGTATACCATATTGATGCATCTGTATGAGCATATCCACTTGCCAACGTACGCTTGTATCGATATCCATATCCCTATGGATATGTGTATATACTATATATATGTATATATGTCCACATCTGATTCACTTACATCCATTTAAGTTACCATCATATTGATAGGTGTGTATGTGTGGTATCTTTATACATATGTATATACATGTCATAAGATCCTCCTGAAATGTATGTGCATACATATATTCATACTTCCACCTACATCCCACCTATCCATATGACTATACTATCACTCAGATAAACATCTCTTGCAATTGCATGTAGAAGTAAACAAGACTCCTAATGCAAACATACAAGCTATGGATGACTTATGTATAACCCACACAAACTAACTTAGTTCACTCAATCTAAGGTGGTGTGTGTATGCTCAGATAGTTTCATTTACTGATCACTCAACCAAGATCTTCTCTCAAGTGATACTTCCCCTCCTCCTAGAGGAATGGAACATGTACCTGATACAATAGTCAAATGTTCACAAAATAAGCAATATACATAAACTTCTCCAAAGTTGGAATAATCACAATTCAATAACCTTATATAAATGCAATATTTCAAGAAGGATAACATAAATTGAAGTAAAATTAAATGAGACAATCATCAAATGTGAAAACATTCATATTGATAAAAAAAATTCATATTGATTACAAGGAACAACATATTTTATTCATCTTCAAAATTCTCATTACAACCATTTTACCCTATGCAATAATAGTAAATAGTAACTATACAATCGGGGTGTAACATACTCCCCCCTTATGAATCATCATCATCGATGACCTAAGGTGTTATTCAAAGCATAAGAAAAAATCTAACACTACATTATTCATCATTCTCAAAATCTTCAAGAATGTCTAGAAATTTATGCTGAATTTCTGCATAATCCTCACAAGTAGTCGAGTCTTCTATGTACTATTCCCACTAGACTTTGCATTGTGGGATATCTCTATTACACAAGAAAAGCTTACATGTTTCTAGCACTTTAACGGGCTCGAGAGTTACTACTCTGAGATCCTTTACCTGTAAAGCAGTCCAATCAATTACATGATTATCTCCCGGTATATATTTTTTAAGGTAAGACACATGGAATACATTATGAATTCTAGCAAGAGCTAGTGGAAAAGTGGTTCGATAGGCTACATGATTCACTTCCTCTAGAACCTCAAAGTTTCCAACATAATGTGGGGCTAACTTAGAAGAATTTCCAAAATTAATGGAGATTTTGTGAGGTTTCACTCTCAAAAGTACTTTTTCACCTAAAGCAAAATTATGAGGCATCCTCTTAGCATCTGCATAACTTTTATGTCGACTGTTAGATTTTGCTAACCTTTGTTTAATAATCTTAACTTGTTCATCCATTTCTACTAACATTTTCGGTCCAAGACTTACTTGATCCTCAAGTTAGCCCAACTTATAGGAGTTCTACACTTTCGGCCATACAAAGCTTTGAAAGGAGTCATCTTAATTGCATAATGGTATGAGTTATTGTAAGAAAATTTGACTAAAGGTAAATAATCTTCCCACTTGTATTGTTGATCCATGCAATACACCATAAGTAGGTCCTCCATTACTTGGTTTACCCTTTTAGTTTTCCCATCTGTTTCTAGATGATATTCCAAGCTAATATTTAACTGAGTCCCAAGTGCAGAAAACAAGGTTTTCCAAAATCTAGAAGTGATTCATGTATCCTTATGAGAAATAATCTTTTCAAGAATCCCATGCAATATAAACACTTCCTACAAAAACTTCCTTGCTATGATAGGTGCTCCATCAGTTAAGTTCCCTGGTATAAAATGTGCAACTTTTGTAAGCTTATCTACTACCACTAGTATGGCATTGTGCTTATTCCTTAACATAGGTACTCCTTGCACAAAATACATACTTATAACTTGTCATTTCCTTTCTGGTATGTCATGTGTGTATAACAAACTTGTAGGATAACGATGCTCAACTTTCACCCTTTGAAACTCAAGGTACCTAGCCACAAAACTAGCAACATCTCCTTTCATTCCCTTCCAAAATTATAATGGTTTCAAATCAACCATCATTTTTCTCACTCCTAGATGTCCGAAATATGGTGCTTCATGTATTTCCTTCCATACCATATTTCTCAATTCCTTCACATTAGGTACATACATTCTACCCTTGTACCTTAGTAATCCACTAGGTTCAAATTGAAAACCTTCATACCTAGAATCTTGAGGATTTTCCATGAGTTCTTTCTTAACTTGTAAGTAATTCTCATCCTCTTTGCACTTCTAGAGTACTTTCCCTTTGAAATCAGTTTGAATTCCTACTATGGAAGCAATGTGACATCTCTGGCTCAATGCATCGGTGACCTGATTCTCTTTTCCCTTGATATAACTAATATTAAAATCATTGTTAGCTATGAACTCTAAAAATCTCCTCTGTCTGGCATTTAAATTCGACTGAGTACAAATGTACTTTAACCCATTATGGTCAATTTTCAACTCAAAGGGTTTCCCCAAAAAATAGTGCCTCCACATTTGCATTGCATGAACTACAACTTCCAACTCTAAATCATGCGATGCATAATTCATTTCATATGGCTTCAAATTTCTAGATTCATATGCAATCACTTGCCCATCTTGCATCAATACAACTCCTAACCCTTATCTACATGCATCTGTGATAGCTATAAAGCTACCTTCAGGATCTGGTACCTTTAGGATTGGTGCAATGGTTAGTTTCTCTTTGAGCAGGTCAAATGCTTCTTGACACTTTTCATTGTATTTGAATCTCTTTCCTTTCTTTTGCAAAGAAGTTATAGGAAAGGAAATATTAGAAAAGTTTGCGATGAATTTCAGTAATATCCTACCAAACCCATGAAACTTCTTACTTCTAACACATTTTTTAGTATATACCACTGAATTACTACTTTGATCTTTACTTGGTCCACTACAATTCCTTCTACTAAAATCACATGGCCCAAATAATGTATCCTCTCTTGGAAGAATGTACACTTGGAAAGCTTACCATACAACTTATGCTCTCTTAACCATTGTAGGACCATTTCTAAATGCTTGCAGTGTTCTTCCTCATTTCTAGAATAAATCAAGATGACATCTAGAAAAACTAGTACAAACTTGTCAAGGTAATCCCTAAACACACTATTCATTAGATTCATGAATGTTGTTGGTGCATTTGTTAAACCAAAAGGTAAAACAGTGAACTCATAGTGTTCATATCAAGTTCTAAAAGCAGTTTTAAAGATATCTTCATCTCTTACCCTCAATTGGTGATATCTAGATCTCAAATCTATTTTTGAGAAAACAACTGCACCTCTCATTTGATCAAAAAGATCATCAATGCGTGGCAGGGGATACTTGTTCTTAATCATAGCTTTGTTAAGCATACAATAGTCAATGCACAATCACAATGTTCCATCCTTCTTCTTGACAAAGATAACTGGTGCTCCCCTGGGTGAAACACTTGGTATTATTAGTCCTTTTGACAACAATTCATCCAATTGTGTCTTAAGTTCCATAAGTTCAGTGGTGGTCATCCTATAGGGTACCTTGGATATAGGTTCTAATATGGGAACTATATTAATAGAGAAATCACACAGTCTTTTCAGAGGTAGTCCTAGTAACTCTTCAGGAAACACATCTGAAAATTCCCTCAAAATTGGGTACTCCATATCTGATTTTCCAGTTTCTTCTATTTCCCCATATTATAACTCTTGTAGACTAGTAATTAGAATTATCACTATACTACCCAAGCTCTTCAATCTTTACAACAAAGAGTTTTCACCCTTTCTTATTAGCTCTCATAAGTTGCATTATTGTAATTTTTCAAATTTTTACCTCTCTAGGTATTCCTTGGAATTTTACTTGATTTTCATAGTCATCTAGACACTCAACAGTCTTGGCATGAAAATATACTATGGCCCTATGCTTCCAAAACCAATTCATTCTTAGGATAACATCATATGATCCTAGTGGTGTGACATAAAGGTTGACTTCAGTACTAAAACTAGGTAGCTCTATCATATCCTCGAATAGACATTGATCCACCTTTGCTCTTGTCTAGTTTGTATACTCTACATTCCAAGACATTTCCATGTGTCCCTCCTTCCTAGATAATTGTTTAGCTATTCTAGGTGAAATGAAATTTTTAGTAGCACTAATATCAATAAGAATAGAAATAGGTAATCCAAAAAAAATACTTGGTGTTTCAACTGGTGTTACTTGATAATCAGCTTGTCGGTCATCCATAATAGCATGTATGCTTTGCTGAAACATGGCCTGCTAAGTGGGTAATGAGTTACCATATGGTTTTTGAACCATAAGTTTTATTAGGAAATTCACTTGCATAGTGATTCCCTTTGCATATAAAACATCCTATTCTTGGTCCTCTTTTCTCCATACTTTCTCCAGACTTGTTAGCACCTTCATTAGCCTTGCTAGTGTTTCCCACGCTGAAATCATTTCTCTTCTGATTTCTCCTAAACTCTTTTCCATTATAGCGAGATCTTTTCCCTTCTTTGTAGCATTCCGCACAAATTCCTTCTTCTTAGGAGCTATCTTTTTGGGAACTTCCACATCTCTCTTTTTATCTTTTCTTTCTTGCTGGTTGGAATCTACCTTAATCTTTTGTTCTTTCTTAATGGATTTTTCATAAAATAGATCCATTGTGGTTGGACCATGCATATCCACTTCTCCTCCAATCCGGTTATTGAGCCCCAAAATGAATTTCCTAATGTAGAAACACTCATCCTCGTGGTAGATGGGGACATAACGTAGAATTTAGGTGAACTTTCCCCAGTATTCAATGACGATCATGGTACCTTACCTCAACTCTTGGAAGTCTAAGAGTTTCTGTTCATAGTAAAGTTGTGGTAACCATCTCTTGCAGAAAATTTCCACAAAATTTTCCCAAGTTAGTTTCCATGAGCTAATTCTAAGTTCTAGCTTTGTGTTCATCCACTAGTTAGAGGCTTCACCTGCTAACTGATATGCACCCCATGTAGCCTTGGTGACTTCATCATAGTTCCATATCTCAAAGTACATTTGCATCTAAACAAGCCATAGTTCATCTTCAACACCTCCAGCACTATTGTCAAACTTAGGTGGAATTATCTTCTTCATGTCCCTTGATAGTTCGATAGACACAATCTTCTTATTTCTTTCAATGGATGGGGTAGGTGATTTTTCCTTATCATGGTTAGGGTTTCCACCATGCCCATGGGAATAAGTTACTTCCTCTTGATCATTTTTAGGTATTTCCTTTTCATTCCTACCCTTATCTCTTTCTTGTTCAAGATTAGCTAATCTTTCCAATATTTGGTCAAGCCTAGCCTCCACATTAGTGGTTCCTTGTCCATCATCCTGACTTGTATTGAAATAAGTTTGTGTCCTTGTATACATCTTCACCATGATTATATGATTGGTTTAAACCTGAATTTTTTACCCATGTTAGCCTAATTATGCTATCAATTATCTTATGGAAAACATACAAGTAAACATTCACATGAACACAAGTATTACATACAAGATTTAGGCATATGCTTCTTTTGATAAACACTGAGTTTTATTCATATCATGAGGATATCAATATCCTTTCGATTGCATTGATCTACTATTTAGATAGTCAAGGGGAGAGTATCCTTCAGATTCACTCTCAAACACATAGCTTAAAGGAGTATATCCTACAGACTGTGAAAATTTGTTGTTCCCTATCTTTCTATTCATCTCTCATTTGTTTGTACCTATCCCAAAAAGGATAATAACCCTCAGATTTATCATCCGATACATAGTTACAAGAAGTAATTTCATTATGGTGTTCATCAATAATGTAATCTACATTCTTCGTAGACATTTGTTCATGAGACCATTTCTCGAATGGTAGTGTCCTTGGTGTATATCCCTTAGACTCTTTACTCAAAGAAATTGATATTACTTCAGCTAATGGTAGGACTGTAGGATCCCTAAAGATGAATGCAGTACTAGCACTTTCTTCTGAAGGCATATCCCTAGAAAGTGGTAATGACTCCAACTTTTCTGGTGAAATGGTTGGTAGGTAATTGTACATAGCCTCCATCTTCATCTTCCTCTTCACATTGCTGATCTGAGAAGGTTGGTGACTAAATTTTTTAGTTTCACTCAACTAGATAGCATTATCATAGTTGGTTCCTTCTATGGTTCTAACGATGGCTTCTTTTACCTTTTTGGCTTTAAGATAATGCTTATTTCTGATTACTAATTTTTGAGTTGTTAATTTGAGGTTCACCATTCTGACACAAGAATTTTTCACAACATTAGATAATGTTGGAATGGATAAATGATGATCTCATAGATTCTAGAGTTAAACTTGGTAGCACTAATACCACATGTAATGACCTAACCTTTTCACAAAAGTAAAAATTTCTTAATTTTACACCAAACAAGTAAAGGTAACGAGTAATAAAGCCATTGCAATAAAAAAATTATTTTCTTTTATTGATAATTTCCAAACAAGATACAACATATTCCATCATGTAATTATTTTCTTTACAAATATACATTAGAGTAAGAAAGCATACAAATACATACATAGCTCATGGAGCTTTTGAACAAATAGTAATAAGACAGTCCAAGTTCCTTTCCTTTCAAATCTCGGTTCTTCTATCACTTGCTATAGAAGAGAAGCATCATTCAGGTGTTTTTCTACCAACCACGGACTCTTAATGTGGTCCCCCGCACATCTATCATTCGATAGATGGCCCTACCCTTCAATGAAGAGATCAATAGAGTAACTGATAATGACAACAACCTGAGCATACTGTTGTGTCCTACATAACTAGAACTTGTAATCCCATAATCCCAAACTAGCATGTAATAATGGATCATGGTGAACTGATAGTGTAGTCTCAAGCATCACACAATCTAAATGGATTCTTGTACATTGCACTACTTTGGCCAAAGTGTTCTCATTTAGTACTTCAAATGAAGTCATCTATCATAAACACTACTCAGGGATTATTTGAATTAAGGCTATCTTACACTAAATATATGTATTGTCATTTAGTGGATAATCTGTCATCCCAGACTAACCTACAAATATCTATTCTACTTGAAATGAAAATGACTAACAAGTACACAAGCACCCTCCCATACTGGATTATCTTATCCTAGGAGTAACACAAGCTTTCCTAGTTAACTTAATAAGTTAGCTAGGTGTACCTCAAGTGACTCTTGCATTCAATCAAGCCTAATTAAATAATATCTAATGCAAACAACATTCTCCTATTATGGAGATTGTAAAAACATTTGTATAACATATCTAGAATGCTTCATTTTCCCTTTTTCAAAAGACATAGATATACACTTCCTATGCAAAAATATAAAGTACTTTCAAATAAACATAACAATTCTTCCAAATAAATAGTAGAAGAATGTCCCATGCATGTATATGATTTTCCCAAATTGAGGATAGAGTTGCTTTCACCTATTGCTCAACCCAACTCCTCAATTTAATTCCTAGTACCTCAGAAATTGACAAATTTTCCTCACAAAATTCCCTCTTTCTACACTTAGAAATAACTAATAGATAATGATGAATTCCTTGGGTAGAATATGCCTTTCTCAAGGGTAATAGTGAACTCTCAAAAATGTGAATATTGGCTACAATAATGTTCACTTAGAAATGTGAATACTAGATGCAATAATGCTCATTCAGAAATGTGAAGAATGAACATATATTAATGCACAAGTTGATACATAAATGATGTATAAGGAAATCAAAAAAGACAAATGACAAAAGCTAATGAAGATGGTCGATTCAAGGGAGTTGGGTGACTATTTATAGAGAGCCCAACCTCCAACATTCCCTACAACCATGGCATGTGAATTGAAACCACTACCATTTTGAATTGTTCAACCTAGAAGTGGTGCCAACTCCAGCCAATACTCAACAATGAACATGGTGAATCGACTTCCAATTTTTCCAGCATTAAGAAGACTATTTCTAAAAGCACATGGAGAAATTCATAAATAAACACCTACAAAAAAATGGTTTCAGAGGTGCTGCAAAACTTGTGAGATGGCGGGATTTCTTATATGCTGAGAAGTCAATCATATTTCATTTACACATAGCCAGAATCAACTATTTTCTAGGTTGAGTCGATGAATATCACTTACTACGTTGAATTTAGTCAAGCTACAAATTTTGACTTGGTCAAAGCCATTAAGATTTAAAAGCATTTATTGCTTTATCCCTACATATGCCTTTAACAAGTGATGCACTATTTCCCACAAAGCCATGTTGATTCAAAGTCCAAATTTCCTCTCATTAACTATATCGACATAAAATAAGCCAAATTCCAAATACGTGAATTGAAACTTTTATCAAATTGATCCATTTATTAAATTGACTCTTTTAAGAAATTCAAAACTAATTCGATTTCGAAAGTTGAGAACAATATGTAGTATATATTTTATTATATATATATATTTAAATACCTTAGTATAATATATATAATATTATATATATATCGTGAGCCAGTCAACATACATCCTATATATATATAAATTTGTAAGGAAATAATAATAATAATATCCACATATATAGGATATGTGCATATATACATATATATACCTGTATGTAGCTCTATGTACACGTATGTGTAGGTATACCATATTGATGCATCTGTATGGTCATATCCATTTTCCAACGTAATCTTTTATCGATATGCATATCCCTATGGATATGTGTATATACTATACATATGTATGTATGTCCACATTCAATTCACTTACATCCATTTACATTACCATCATATTGATAGGTGTGTATGTGTGGTATCTTTATACATATGTATATACATGTCGTCGGATCCCGCTGAAACGCATGTACATACTTCCACCTACATCCCTCTTATTCATATGACCATAATATCACAAGATAAATATCTAAAATCACTCATATAAACATCTCTTACAAAAAAATGCAGAAGTAAACAAGACTCCTAATGCAAACATACAAGTTATGGATGACTTACCTATAACCCACACAAATTGACTCAGTTCACTCAATCTAAGGTGGTGTGTGTATGCTCAGATAGCTTACTTTACCAGTCACTCATCCAAGATCTTCTCCCGAGTGATACTTCTCATCTGCCTAGAGGAATGGAACATATACCTACATCCACTAGCACATGTTCACAACACAAGCAATATACATAAACATCTCCAAAGTTAGAATAATCACAATTCAATAACCTTATATAAATGCAATATTTCACCAAGGATAACATCAATTGAAGCAACATTAAATGAGATGATCATCAAATGTGAAAACACTCATATTAATAACAAGGAACAATATATTTTATTCATCTTCAGAATTCTCATTACAACCATTTTACCCTATGAAGTAATAGTAAATAGTAACTATGCAATCGAGGTGTAATAAATAGAGGAAAAGATAAATGGTGCAATCATAAAGAGAGATTAGCTAAGGAGAAGGGTAGAAAAAATGAGAGAAATGGTGAAATAAGAACCACTTCCTAAAGATCCCTTTAAACCTATTGTTAGGGAAACCTTTTATCATCCTAAGGTAAATATTCCTATTGGAACCACTACTAAAAGAACATATACTAGCTCTATTGTAGCCATGAAAGTCTCAAATCTCTCTGGTGATGTTAAGAAATCCCAACCTATAGATACAGGAAAGAAACCTATGGGTTAGCCCAAGAAACCAATTGCAAGTATAAACACAAGTGCCTCATTCACTAACACATCTACCACAAGTTCACAAACTAAGTCTATTCCATTAAGTGGACCCCCTAATCTTGAAGTTTTGAAGTTGCAATTGACTAATGAGAAATTGTAAAAAGAGCTAGATAAGATGCAAATTCTTTCTGCAAATACAAAGATAGGAAATAATATCACATTTCTCAAAACTTCCATCCCAGACCTGGTAACTTCAAGTTTTGGTCACTCCATTCTTGATCCCTAGTCATAGAATACCCAAGTTGGAGGTGCTAATGGAATTAGTGGTGGTGGTGGAGGTGGAAATGGAAATGATAATAAATAGTCTGGTGATCAAGATGGAGATGGATCTCACAATAATAAAAAATATTGGTTCACTAGGAGACTTATGCAAGTGGATAGGTACACAAATTTAAGCTTTGCTGGGATACATAGCTACCCAAACTAATTCCTTGATGATATTAGGAATGTATTGGTTAGATTGTCTGGTAATAATGTTAAAAGTGGTGAGGATCACTTAAGATCATTTTCTAACATGATGGATGATTTTGAGGTAGAGGCTAAAGATTTTATGATGAAACTCTTTATGCAATCACTCTCTGAAGATGTCAGGGAATGGTATAGATCATTGGTAGCAGAAAGAATTGGTTCATGGGAGGAATTTAAAAGGATATTTAGAGAACCATATGGGGATAAGACTGATGCAAGGTTCTTTTTGGATGAATTCCATAATATCTCTAAAGGTTCCAATGAAATGGTTGCTAATTTTAACACTAGATTTCATAAAGCTATGAACAAATTGCCTGTTGATTTGAGGTTAAAGGTTAAACGATAATGTATTCTTAGTAATTTATTGCAATGCATTTGATTCAAAAGTGAGTTATCTTTTGTGATACAAGAATCCTCAAACCTTGAGACATGCCTTCAAAGTTTCATTACACATTGGAAGTAATAGAAGAGCATCAAGAAAGGTAGGGAGGAGAGATGATGTTAAAATCTTGAAGAATCCAAAGAAAGAAGATAAAAAATATTTAGATAAAGGATCTTCCCTTGAAGAAAAATTTGATAAAGTTGCAATCTCCATGATGGACATAAGTTATAGACATGCTAGGCAAGAAAAGGGATTGACAAGTGATAAGCCTAATTTCCAAAGAAATGAAAGACCTCGTAGGCTACAAGATCACCCTTATAATACTAATTGGCATAATGGAAAGCAAATTTAGAATACTCAAAAAAATACATAGAGAAAATTTCTGCCTAATCCATTATAGAAGAACTCTATTAATTTTGTTGATGAAATGCCATGGTGTGTTGTTTGCCAATTGCCACATGCTTCTCAAACATGTTTAGTAGTAAATAGTTTGAAGAAGTACAAAATGATCCTAATGATTGTGATTCACTTCAAGAAAATAGTGAGGAGATACATGAGCTTATGCATCGATCAAATTTTGGTCAAGAAAAATTCTCTTCAAATGAAGAGTCACATGAAGTTGATGTTGACAATTAGAGGCAAAAATTAGATACTTATCATTAGCAAACTTTTTCTAATGAAGATGAAAATGTTGATCATAATGATTGTGCTTTGGAAATAGATGAAATGAATGTGTCTCTAAGAAGACCTTCTGATGAGGAATATCAAAGGATGACAATAGCATTGGTTACACAAGCTCAAAACACTCACAATTTAGGAAATAGAATTGTAAATTATGACCAAGGCAAGTCAGGCAGTATGTTCATCAAAGAGAAAAAAGTAGAAAGCTAGGGAGCTAAGGTAGATGGAAAAGGAGAGATCAAATCCAAATAAAATAAGGGACCTAAGATTTAGGCCAAGAAAGATAACACAACAAAGAAAAATGATGAAATAATTGCTGCAATTCTCAAAGCAAGGGCTCAAAAATCAAATGTAGAGGAAGAAAAGAAACAAGAAAGGAGGTTGAAAATAAATGTGAGAAACAAAAGGACAAAATTGAGAAGCATAGTGTAGTGTCTTATGAACTACCTAAGTATAATCATGTTGACATGTTTCAGCTACTTTCCCAACTCAAGGTTATAGTCCCATTGATGGAGATGATGAGAATTGAGGAACATAAAAAGGTAGTTTCCCTTATCAATGGTGCCACTATAGCCTATGATGATAAAAGGGTGTCTAATCAACCTAAAGTTAGTGTCAGTAAGGTGATTGAAGAAGAAGTGAAGGGAGCCATTAGTGAAATCCCTCAAATTTACTTGGGTAGTACTATCACAGCTTGCCCAAGCAATATTGATCCTTTTTATGTGACTCTGATTGTTGATGGTAAGCTTCTTAAAAAATGTATGATTGATTTAGAAGCCTCCTCTAACATCATTTCAATTGAAATAATGAAGGAGATGGGTTTGAAGATAAATTATGCCTAAAAAAAAATTTATGCCATGGATTCAATATAAATCCCAATTATAGGAGTGATTAAATATCTCCCATATAGATTGGCTACTTTTCCAAACAAGGAGTTTTTCATGAGTATAGTTGTGGTGGATATCCCACCCAATTATGGTATGTTATTTTCAAGGAAATGGAGTACTTCCATGGGAGGTAGCATGCATTGCGACATTTATTTTTCCACATTTCCAATTGAGGGAAAAGACATTAAGCTTGTGAGGGAATCAAGAGCCCCACACATGATTGAATTTTTGGATCAAGATGATAGAATTCACTTTGTGGATATAGGTATTGAAAACTTTAGAGTTGAAGAGTTGCAAGAAGGAGAGGATAGACAACCTACACCCCTTGAAAAGTGATACAGAGCCTAAGGAAAAAACAAAATGGTTTCCAAAAGATCCTAAATCCATTGTTTGTTCACAAAATTCCTTCAATGACTCTTGGTCTCGAACAAGGTCACAAACACCATTAGTGCACTCAAGGCACAAAACCACTAAACAATACTTTTAATCATGTTAGGCAAGGATAAAATCAAATTTCCAAACCAATGGTGACAGACAAGAACCCAAATTTCTCATATTTCGTATATCTTCCTGCCATACATGCTTATTTGGCTCTTAGGACAACAAAGGGTGTAATTTTAGCATAAATCAAGAAAAATACAACTCCAACCCAAATTCTAAAACCTGTTCTAGATACCCTTAAGGAGTTTCAACACATACTAAATTTTCAGGTGGGGTTCCTTTGTAACAAATCCCTCGAAAATGGACTATTATGCAACTTTTTTAGGCCAAAACAATGGAGGAAAGCCCCTAGGGCATCATAAAAATTAGAAAAGACCTTATCTTTAACCCCTAAAAATTTGGGAACTCATAAAACATGTTATTATAGACCTCCAAACCAAAAATTAGGAATTTTCACTATGCCAAATTCATTTTGTGCAATTTTCTTTCTCTTGGGTTCCTGTGATAGGGTTTTTGGACAGTTTTTAGCAAAATTCTCATAACAAAATGACCCAAAACTAAAATAAAAAGTTCTATATTTCATTGATTTATAATCCCCATGCCTTCCTTTTCACGTTTCAGTTCCTAAAATCTGTACAAGAAAGGTTTTCTATGCAAAAAGAATAAAAATATGAACATTGCAATCACTATTTTGACCATAACTTTTTCAAATCACAATGAAAATAACTCAAAAAAAAAAGAACCAAAAAATAGATTCATCCCACTATAATCTCAAATTTTATTCACACCTTTATCAATTCATACAATAACATACCATTTACAGGAACAGTCAGGAACACATAAAAATGCAAAAATTCAAAGTTTTGTTGCTCCAAACTTCCTCCAAATCATTTAATATGCTTTACAATGATGGATTCAGGATTTTTATGCCTTTAAATACTTATTCCAACCATTAAAAACCAACTAATCAACATCTAAACCACCTTGTCTCTTCAACTTCCCATTCTTGCACTTTTGAAATTTTGCACTATGACAACTTTGCAAGAATTTACAATATTTAACTAACCATCACCTATAAACCTAATAATGACTCAAAACACCTTAACTACATTAAAAATGGTCTTTAAGACATTATTACAATATTAAAACATCAAACTTAAATCAAAACCCCAAAGTTGCCTCATGGAGGCACAAACTTGCCATGTTGCTCCTGCATCATACTCCTAGCCAAAAGAAAATTCAAAGCCCTCTTTAATTGAGGGTAACAATAGGTATCCACCTCTTAATGATCCTCCTTGATGCCTTCTATGCTCTTCCATATGTCTTCATTAAATCAGCTCCATGTAATCTTCATCTTGAACTTTGGTTTGTCCCTCTTTACAATCTCAACCAAAATTATGTATACTCCTTCCTCACTCTTCCTCCTTTTTGGTGTAGATATGATCTCTTCACCTTTGGTCCCCACTTTTCCCATCTAATAATCTACCTTCAACCTTTCTGCCTTGTTAGGATCACAAACCTCTAAAGTGTAAAAAACTAAAAAGCCATTATCCTCCTTGACAATCAATGAAGAAAAAATCATAGCATCATACCTTTGAGACCAACTTTGATCCTCCAAAATCAAGTCATCCTTCAACTTAACAAAATCATCTTTTGACACCAATTCAATGTCCTCTTTCATTGAAATCAGATCAAGCTTCATATGTATTGTTTCAACATCTTCATGGTTTGACATGGCTGCATCCTTCATGGGTTTTTCTTCCTCTACCACCATCTCAACTTTCTTGGCTTGTTCCTTTTCTTCTTCCATCAACAATGGCTTCTTCTCATCTGGTTTCAATGCTTCCATTTGTCTTCTCTTTTGAACAATATTTCTAATAGGCCATGTAACCTTCCTCTTAACTGATAAATGCTAACTTGACGCTTGCCTTTCTAAGTGCTGCAACTTAACCTTCCATTCCTCTACCATCTTTTCTCTCATATCTTCTAGTTGTTCCATAGCCTGCCTGAACTCCTTTATCTCTTGGTCTATTGCCATTTTTTCTTCCTTTTCTCCTTCCTTCTTCATCTTTTTTCTAAGAAATTCTCTTTCATCTTGCTTTACTTGTCTTTGTTACACCTCACCCAGGTTTCCTCTCTTCTCCACTGTCTGGTCTCTTGGCATCCAGGTTCTCTCTTCAACCTGCAAAAGACAACAAACACAAACACACAAATACATTTCTCAAAGTATTCTAGCTCTAATACCAAACTAATGTAGAGCCTAAGGCAAAAAAAATGGTTTCCAAAAGATCCTAAATCCATTCTTTGTTTGTTCACAAAATTCCTTCAATGACTCTTGGTTTCCAACAAGGCCACAAACACCATTAGTGCACTCAAGGAACAAAACCACTAAAAATTTTTTTTTAATAATTTTAGGAAGGGCTAAAATAACATTTCCAAACCAATGGTGGTACATAAGAACCCAAATTTCTCAGATTTCATATATCTTCCTACCATGCATGCTTATTTGGCTCTCAGGACAGCAAAGGGTGTAATTTTAGCATAAATTGAAAAATACAACTCCAACTAGATTATAAAACCTGTTATAGATACCCTTTTCAGAGTTTCAACACATATTAAATTTTCAGGTGGGGTTCCTTTGTAACAAATCCCTCAAAAATGGACTGTTATGAAGCTTTTTTAGGCCAAAACAATGGAGGAAAGCCCCTAGGGCATCATCAAAATTGGACAACACCTTATATTTAACCCCTGAAACTTGGGGAACTCATACAAAATTTTATTACATACCTTCAAACCAAAAATTAGGAATTTTCACCATGCCAAATTCAAAATTTACAATTTTCTTTCTCTCAGGTTCCTGTGATAGGGTTTCTGGACAGTTTTTAGCAAAATGCTCATAACTTTTGTAAAACAAAATGAAATGAACCCAAACTAAAATTAAAAGTTTTTTATTTCATTTATTTATAATCCCCATGCCCACCATTTCACATTTAAGTTCCTAAAATCCATACAAGAAAGGTTTTCTATGTAGAAAATAGGAAAAATCTAAACATTGCAATCACTATTTTGACCATAACTTTTGAAAATCACGTTGAAAATAACTCAAAAAAAAAGAACCAGAAAATAGATTCATCCCACTATAATATCCAATTGGATTCACACCTTTATCAATCCATAAAATAATGCACCATTTAGAGGAACAATTAGGAACACAAAAAATGAAAAAAAACAGGGTTTCATTGCTCCAAACTTCCTCCAAATCATTCAATCTTCTTTACAACGATGGATTAAGGATTTTAATTCCTTTACAAACTTATTCCAACCGTTAACAACCAAGTAATAAATTTCTAAACCACCTTGACTCTTCAACTTCCCATTCTTGCAATTTTGCAATTTTGCACTATGACAACTTTGTAAGAATTTACAATATTTAATCAACCATCACCTATAAACCTGATGCAGAGCTAGGAGGATTAAACAAAAAATATCATAAACCTTCAACAATAATTCAAAGAAATCTTTTTATAACACATGCTATTAATCATTCTATATCACATTGGAAACATAACCATGGCAACCCATAATTTTATACAACGAACAGTCATTAATTACTTCCAAAAAAATAATGAAGCTAATCTCTCTAGTGATATTGAAGAAAACATAGTTATAGAATTTTCCTCCAATTTTTATGAAGATCCAACGGTGGAAAATAAAGTTATTGCATTTTTCCCAAGACTACAAACCCTAAGTAGGGTTCAGATCTCCCCTCACAAAAATGGTCATAACTTATTCAAATCTTAATAAAATTTGATGAGACTTGAAGAAAATGAAAGTAGATTCACATGGAAAAAAAATACAATTGTTTTTAGATCCAAAATATAGACTTTAAAATCCATACCATCACATATTTAGACTATAAATTCTGCACAATATTGTTAGAATAGGAAGTCTCGCCAAAATAGTCATATCTTCCACAAAACTCAATAAAATTCAATGAGAAAAAAGTAATTGGAAACTAGAAATAGAGATCATTTCATCCATATATGATACTCCATTATTTGAGTCCATACCAAGCCATACAAAACACAACTTCAGCTTGGAAATAATGTAAAAATCAGAAAATGCACACAAAACTTGAGGTTGCCATTCTTCAAACTTCAAAAAATAATGTCTCCAACCCCCAATTCGAGTTTTTTAGGGTCTATTTATAAATTTCCAACCAAAACCAACCATTTTCAACTATCTTTTGATTATTTTGTTGACAAAACACCTTAATGACACTTCATCTACCTAATTTTGCACTTTTGACAATTTTTACAATATGGAACAACTTTAAACATTATTTGACAAATGACTTAAAATATGACTTCCTAAGACTCAAAAACCTCTTAAATGGCTCATTAAACCTTACTAAAACATTAAAACATCAAAATGGAACAAATGACTCAATATGGCCTCATGGAGGTATGTGATCAAACAAGTGCTCCTGCACCAAACTGTCGGGGGAAAAAGAATTCAAGCCCCTTTGAATTGTCTTCTTCCTGATCTTCCAGTTCATTTGCACTTTTTCCTTCATCTTGGAAATTATCCCTGGGTCCTTCTTCCTCTTCTTCTTATACCATCTCTTCACCATTATCTTCTCAACTTCCAGGCTCCAAAACTCCATTTCTTGTGTATAAACCTTAATAGCATCATCTACATCTTCATTCTCATCATTAGAGTACCATATAGAAACATGTTCACCATAACCATAACATGCATCATACTCTTGCAAACCTTCATATACCACATTAGCAAACAAATCTGCAACATATTTATTAACAACCTTATTATCAACAACAACTTGATCATGAATATCAACATTAATGTTATCAATAACTTTATCATCATCAACTTGAGTATCAATACCAAGGTTATCAGTAACATCAAAAACCTTCTCAACTTGTTCATCAACTACTTGAGTACCAACAAAAACCATATCATTAATCTCAACATCAACATGTTCATTAACCATCAAAGAAGTCTGTTCATCTTCAAACACAATTGGAATATCATGCATCTCGACTTGTAACTTAGCTTGCTCAATTTGAACAATAGATTCAAACTTTACCTCCGCCTCATTTGTTGCCTTCTTCTATTTTCTTTGATTCTTCATAATCTTATTTAGAGGCCATATTAATGTATTTTACATCGGTAAATGCCAACTCCTTAGTGATTACTTAAGAAGTTCATTTTCATTGGCTAATCTTTCCACCCTTTTGCTCATCTCTTCCAAGGCTTTCTCAAACTCTATTTGTCTTGCCTTCTTTCTCTCCATCTTTCTCAACTCTTTTTCCTCTCTTTCCTTCTTCCTTCATGAATCCTCAGCCTGCAAACATCTTTCCAATCTTCTCAAAAAATCTATCTTCACAAGCAAGTCTCTCCTTGCTTCACAGCTCTCTACCTCACCTAGGTGTCTCCACTTTGCTCTCCCTAGTCTCTTGGACTTTCTCACTACACCAACCTGCAAACAACCACACACACTAACCAAAACTAACTATCCCAGAGCACCTTCAGGATTTGATACCAATTTGATGTAGAGATGGGAGGATTCAACAACACATCTCACAAACCTTCAACAATAATTCAAAGAAATATTTGTATAACACATGCTATTAGTCATTCTATATCACATTGGAAACATAACCATGGCAGCCCACAATTTAATGCAACGAACAATCATTAATTACTTCCAAAAAAAATAATGAAGCAAATCTCTCCAGTGAGATTGAAGAAAACATAGTTATAGAATTTTTCATCCAATTTTTATGAAGATCCAAAGGTGGAAAAGAAATTTATTGCATTTTTCCCAAGACTGCAAAACCTAGGTAGGGTTCAGACCTGCCCTCACAAAAATGGCCATAACTTATTCAAATCTTAATGAAATTTGATGAGGCTTGAAGAAAATGAAATTAGATTCACATGGAAACAAAATAAAATTGGTCTTAGATCCAAAATATAGACTTTACAATCTGTACCATCACATTTTTTAGACTATCAATTATGCACAATATTGTTAGAATAGGAAGTCTCACCAAAATAGTCATATCTTCCACAAAACCCAATAAAATTCAATGAGACAAAAATAATTGGAAACTATAAATAGATATCATTCCATCCATATATGATAATCCATTATTTGAGTCCATACCAGGCCGTACAAAGCACAACTTCAGCCTGGAAACAATGTAAAAATCAGAAAATGCACACAAAACTTGAGGTTTCCATTCTTCAAACTTCAAAAACTAATGTCTCCAACCCCCAATTCGAGTTTTTGAGGGTGTATTTATACATTTACAACCAAAACCAACCATTTTAAACAACCTTTTGTTTAGTTTTTTGATAAAACACCTTAATGACACTTCATCTACCTAATTTTGCACTTTTGACAATTTTTACAATATGGAACAACTTTAAATAGTATTTGAAAAATGACTTAAAATATGACTTCCTAAGACTCAAACACCTTTAAAATGGATCAGTCAACCTTATTAAAACATTAAAACATCAAAATGGAACAAATGAATCAATATGGCCTCATGGAGGCATGTGATCAAACAGGTGCTCCTGCACCAAAACCTAATAATAACTCAAAACACCTTAACTACACTGGAAATGGTCTTTAAGACCTTATTACAATATTAAAACATAAAACTTAAATCAAAACCCCAAATTTTCCTCATGGAGGCACAAACTTGCCATGGTGCTCCTGCACCAAAAAGGAAGTATTGCAACAAGCAAACAATGATGAATTTTGGAGCTTTGATGGTGCTTGCTCAAAAGAGGGAGCTAGTGTAGTGGTGATACTCATTTCCCCTAGTGGTAAAAATTTTAAGTTTTCATTTTCATTGTTATTTTCATGTACAAATAATGTAGTTGAATATGAAGCTTTGCTACTAAGATTAAGACTAGCTGAGAAACATGGAATCAAGAAGTTAAGAGTTATTAGAGATTTAGAGATTGTTGTTTCTCAAGTTAGGTCAAGGTACAAATCAAAGAATAATAGGTTGAAATAGTATAGGAATATTGTTTGTGAATTACAAGAATAATTTGATGCTTTTGGTTTTGACTGGTTGGATAGGAGTAAGAATCAGGTGGCAGATTTACTTTCCAATATTGCACTCCAACCAAATGACATTACCTTTGCAGGAATTTCAAAAGTTGAAGTGTAGATCAAACCTTTAGTTCCTAATAATATACAGAATTAGTAGGTTTTTAATGATGATGATGACCTTTTGAAATTCTTGCACTATGTAGATGAGTATGAAGGTCAAGAAATTGACTTTGGAGCTTTTGTGGAAGAGGTGGATGGTAAAGAAATAGTGTTCATCAATTAAATCATTTAGTTGAAAACTAACAAAATCCCAAAGAGGTCAGTAGCTTTGGAGAGGATATTTTATTTCCCTAATAGGATAAATGATATGCAAACATCTACTCATAAGGAGGACCTAGAAGAGGTCAATCTTGGCACAAAAAATGCTCTAAAGAAAGTTTACATTGTAAAGAAAATGAAGCCTCAAGTCAAAGCAATGTTGATTGCTTTGTTAAGGATATACAAGCATGAGTTTTCATAGTTTATGATGATGTAAAGGCCTATAGGGAAGAAGGGTTGAGGGTTGATAATTGAGTGTTGAGGGTTTAATGTATAGGATAGAGGGTTTAAGGGTTTAGGGTTTAAGGGTTGAAGTTTAAGGATTAGGGTTTAGGGTAAATGGTTGAGGGTATAGGGTTGAGAGATTAGGGTTGAGTGTCTATTGTATAGGGTAGAGGGTATAGGGGTTGAGGAATTAGGATTTAAGGGTTGAGGGTATAGGGTTGAGGGTTTAAGGGTAGAGGGATTAAGGGTTGAGGCTTGAGGGATTATGGTAGAGTGTTTACTTTGGTTTAAGGGTTTAGGGGTTGAGGGATTAGGGTTTAGGGATTAGGGTAGAGGGTCTTGGTTTGAGGGTAGAGGTTTTAAGGGATTTAGGGTTTAAGGGATGAGGGTTGAGGTTTTATGGTTTATGTTTGATAGTTTAAGGGTTTAAGGTTTGAGGCTTTAGGGTTGATGGATTAGAGTAGAGAGGGATGGATTGATGGATGGAGAGATTGAGGGAGAAGTTATATAGAGATAAGGAGAGAACAAGAGGGAGGGACAAAGGTATGAGGGTTGAGGATCCTATGTATAGGGTAGATGGTTGAGAATTTAGGGTATAGGGTTGAGGAGCTATAGGTTTGATGGTTTAAAGTATTGGGTTGAGGGTATAGGCTTGAGGGTACATATGTTTCAAGGATCAAAGTTGAGGGTCTAATGTATAGGGTAGAGGGTATCGGGGTTGAGGGTTTAGGATTTGAGGGTTTAGGATTAAGGGATTAAGGGTTGACAATTGAGAATTGAGGGTTGAGGGTTTATTACATGGGGTAGAGGGTTTAAGGGTTAAAATTTTAAGGTTGATTGTAGAGGATTGAGGGTATATTGTTGTGGGATTAGGGTTAAGGGTCTAATGTATAGGGGTTGAGGGACTAGTGTTTAATGGTTGAGGTTTGAGGGTTGAGGGATTAAGGGTTGAGGGTTGGGGGATTAGGGTAGATAGTTTACTTGGGTATAAGTATTTAAGGGTTGAGGGATTAGGATTGAGGGATTAGGGTTGAGGGTAGAGGGTATTGGCTTAAGGGTAGAGGGTAGAGTGTTTAAGGGTTTAGGGTTTAAGGGATGATGGTTAAGGGTTTAAGGTTTAAGGTTGAGTGTTGAATAGTTTAAGGGTTGAGGGTAGACATTTGAGGGATTAGGGTAGAAAGCGATGGATGGATGGAGGGACAGGCAAAGATATATGAGGGTTGACGATCCAATGTATAGGGTAGAGGGTTGAGAATTGAGGTTATAGGTTTGAGGGTACATGGTTGAAGGATTATGGTTGAGGGTCCAATGTATAGGGTAGAGGGTATAGGGGTTGAGGGTTGAGGGATTAAGGGTTGAGGGTTGAGAATTGAGGGTTGAGGGTTTAATTTATAGGGTAGAGGGTAGAGGGTAGAGTGTAGAGGGTTTAAGTGTTGTGGGTTTAGGGTTTTGGGTAGAGGCTTGAGGGTGTAGGGTTGAGGGACTAGGATTAAGGGTCTATTGTATAGGGTAGAGGGTATAGGGTTTGAGGGATTAGGGTATAAGGGTTGAGTGTTAAGGGTAGAGGGTAGAGGGTTGCAGGTTTAAGGGTAGAGGGATTAAGGGTTGAAGGTTGAGGGATTAGGGTAGAAATTTTACTTTTGTTTAAGTGTTTAAGGGTTGAGGGTAGAGAGTATTAGATTGAGGGTAGAGGGTAGAAGGTTTAAGGGTGTAGGGTTTAAGGGTTGAGGGATGAGGGTTTAAGGTTCAAGGGTTTAAGGGTTGAGGGTATATGGTTGAGGGATTAGGGTAGAGAGGGAGGGATGGAGGGAGGGAGAGATGGAGGGATAAGTGATATTTAGAGAAGGAGAGAAGGGGAGGTAGGGTGTAGATATATGAGGATTGAGGATCGAATGTACAGGGTAGAGGGTTGAGAATTGAGGGTATAGTGTTGAGGCTCTATAGGGTTGATGGTTTAGGGTATTGGGTTGAGGGTATCGGGTTGAGGGATGAGGGTTGAGGGTACAGGGTAGAAGGTTTATGGGTTTAGTGTTTAAGGGTTTAGGGTTTAGGGTTTACAGTTGATGGTAGATGGTTTAGGGTTTATGATATAGGTTTGAGGGTATGTGGTTGAAGGATTAGTGTAGAGGGTATAGGGGTATAGGGTTGAGGGTTGAGAATTTAGGGTTGATTTTTTAATGTATATGGTAGAGGGTAGAGGGTTTAAGGTTTTAGGGTAGAGGGTTTAGGGTTTATGGTAGAGGGTTGAGTGTATAGGGTTGGTGGGTTAGGGTTGAGGGCCTATTGTATAGGGTAGAGAGTATAGGGATTGAGGTATTAGGGTTTATGGATTGAGGGTTGAGGGTTGTGGGTTTAGGGTTTATGGTTTGAGGGTTGAGGGTTTATCGTTTAGGGTAGAGGGTTGAGGGTAGAGGGTTGAGGGTATAGGGTTGAGGGAATAGGTTTTAGGGTCTGTTGTATAGGGTAGAGGGTATAGGGGTTGAGGGATTAGGGTTTAAGTGTTTAGGGTAGATGGTATAGGGTAGAGGGTAGAGGGTTTAAGGGTTCATGGTTTAGTGTTTAGGGTAGAGGATTGAGGGTATAGGGTTGAGGGATTAGGGTTTAGGGTCTATTGTATAGGGTAGAGGGTATAGGGGTTGAGGGATTAGGGTTTAAGGGTTTAGGGTAGAGGGTAGAGGGTATAGCATTTAAGGGTTGAGGGTTGAGGTTATAGGATTAAGAGATGAGGTTTGAGTGTAGAGGGTAGAAGGTTTAAGAGTTTAGGGTGTAAGGTTTAGGGTGTAAGGGTATATGTTTGAGGGTTTAGGGTTGAGGGTAGAGGGTTTAGGGTGTAGCTTCGAGGGTTTATGGTTGAGGGTTTAGGGTTGAGGGTAGAAGGTTGAGGGTAGAGGGTAGAGGGTTTAAGGGTTTAAGGTTTAAGGGTAGATAGATGAGGGTAGAGGGTTGAGGGTAGAGGGTAGGAGGTTTAAGGGTTTTGGGTTGAGGGTAGAAGGTTTAGGGTGTAGGTTTTAGGGTACATGGTTGAAGGATTAGGGTTGAGGGTCCAATGTATAGGGTAGAGGGTATAGGTGTATAGGGTTGAGGGATTAGGGTTGAGGGTCTATTGTATAGGGTGGAGGGTATAGGTTTTGAGGGATTATGGTTTAAGGGTTGAGGGTTGAGGGTTTACAGTTTACGGTTTAGGGTTTAAAGGTTGAGGGTTGAGGGTTTAGGGTTTAGGGTAGAGGTTTGAGGGTATAGGGTTGATGGATTAGGGTTTAGGGTACATTGTATAGGGTAGTTGGTATAGGGGTTGAGGGATTATGGTTTAAGGGTTTAGGGTAGAGGGTAGAGGGTAGAGGGTTTAGGGTTTAAGGGATAAGGGTTGAGTGTTGAGGGTATAGAGTTGAGGAATTAGGTTTGAGGGTCCACTGTATAGGGTAGATGGTATAGTTTTTTAGGGATTAGGGTTTAATGGTTTAGGGTAGAGGGTAGAGGGTTGAGGGTTGATAATAAAGGGTAGAGGGTTTAAGGGTTTAAGGTTTAAGGGTTGAGGGTTGAGGGTTTAGGGTATAGGATTGAAGGATTAGGGTTTAGGGTCCATTATATAGGGTAGAGGGTATAGGGGTTGAGGGATTATGGTTTAAGGTTATAGGGTTGAGGGTTTAATGGTTTAGGGTTTAAGGGCTAAGGTTTAAGGGTTTAGGGTATTGGGTTGTGTGGGATAGAGGGTACAATGTTTAAGGGTTTAAGGGTTAAGGGTAAAGGGTTAAGGGTAGAGAGGAGAGAGATAGGAGTGAGTGAGAGAGAGAGACTTGAGAGAGGGAGAAGGGGTAGGAGGGATAGTCTTGAGAGAGAGAGAGGGAGGGAGTGGGAGAGAGATAGAAGGTAAAGGGTTTAAAGGTAGAGGGGAGATAGATAGGAGTGAGTGAGTGAGAGAGATAGACTTGAGAGAGGGAGAGGGGGTAGGAGGGAGAGACTTGAGATAGAGAGAGAGGGAGGGAGTGGGAGAGAGATAAAGGGTAGAGGGTAGATGATAGAGAGAAAGAGAGAGGAAAGAAACCTATATAAAATTAACTTTCTCATAACACAGGCACATTTTGAAGTAGTACAGATATGGTCATTATTTTAACAAGACATAACACACTCATATTATAATGCCCTCACATTATAAAACGAGTGCATTTTGTCTTGCTCTAAAAATGGTAAACAACCCAATATTCCAATGATCTCAAGGCCCACATTCTACATATTTGCTTGGTTCTACACATGTTCTAACAATAAAAATCTTTTTGATGATTGTGTGAAGTGTGCATGCATGTTTTTCACATTCCACCACCTTTTTCATGATCTTTCCACCACCTTTGAATGAAATAGCAGAGTTTTCACGTTGAAAAGAATAGAATATCAGTTCAAGTTTGAATTCAATTCAAGAGTGATATACAATTGAAGTTTGGAGGGGAACAAGCTTTTTAAAAAGTCAAATTGTTGAGGATTTTCAAGAAAGAAGAAGCAAAGCCTACATAATTGGTTAGAACTCCTCCATTTGAAACTCTGGTTTTTTAGGTAGGTGAATTCTTTACACATTTTCTTTCATTCTATTTTTTCTTGCTTTGATTTTTTTTATTTTGAATATTCCATGTTGGTCATTGATTTTTTATCATTATAACCTTAGCTTGTCAATGCACATTTTAAATTACACAATTCTTTACACTTTCCAATTACATTTTTAAACCACATCTCTTTGAGGCATTTTGTTAAACATTGAATTACCTTGTGTATGCTTCCACATTTTGTATACACATATATATGACATAAGTTATAAGGAAGTAAAATAATACATCATTTCTCTATCCCTTACTATGGATGTGCATACCACTCTCCAAAGATTTCATTTTGGTATAGACATGGGGGGTGTTTGAAAATGTAGTTGAATTTATTTTTATGCCTACAATTTGCATATTCTTGAAATTTTCTAAAGCGGGATGTTGGAAAATGTAGTTGAATTCGGTTTTATACCTACAATTTGCATATGCTTGAAATTTTCTAAAGACTTTTCAATACATCTATTTTGTGCATATACTAAAATCATTCTAGTCCATAAGGACATATCTCATTGAGGTATTTTTCAAATAGTTATACCAAGCCGCTAATTTCCTTATCTATGCTACCAAATTTTCCATACATGTTTACCAAAGCATTTTATCAAACAACATAGACAAGGAAATTAGCTATTTAAAGAAATGCCTCAAAGAAATGGGGTCTCATGGTGATGTGCATTTTATCAACTATTTGGTTGCATTTTATATGCTACCAAATTTTCCATACATGTCTCTACAAAATTGGAATATACTCCTCCCACATTGATAGATCTTTGAATCTATTTTGGTTTTCATTTCTATTTCTAAACTTAACTCATCACTTATGTTGTGATATATTTTAATTTTTTCCTTGATTAGTCTACCTACAAGGGATTCTAACCCTTCTCTCCACTATTTCAAAACTCTTTATTGAAGGCTAAGTTAGCAACATGGGGAAAGGTGCAGCATATCTTGCAATCATGGCATGCCACAAGACAATGTAGTAGGGTTGACAAGCTAGGGGCAGTGTGTTGGAACTATAAAATTCTGATGATTTTTTTATGTTGTCCGTACCCATGCATTTTCCAAATGAGTCTTACCATGAGCACAATTTCCTCTCTTCATGATATTTTTACCCACATTTTGCCCTTATGGCCCCATAAAATCCATCTAAGACTGAATATTTCACATTGTAGTTTGTATCGGCATGACAATATCAGGGTCTCTCTGATCTATTTTTCTGATAAACGCCTATGTTTCCTATCGGCAAGATGTTTCTAATGTCATGGAAATCAGAATTCATCTATTGTTTCGTTTGGTAGGACTTTCACTTTGTTTCGGTGACAGAGCAGGATACACATTTTGGCGGGAGTTTGGTCTTCGGTATATTGTTTCACCGAGTACTTTATGTCTCACCAACTGACATATATGGAGATACATTGGCAAAAGATTTTGGCTTCGATGAAAGGTCATAGCAATCTCGCAGTGTCTTACCAACTTGGCACAAAAGGGCTTATTGGTAAGAGTTACTCACATTCAGAATAAGGTCTTATCGGGAGGAGTCTTGCCGAGCAACACATTGAGGGATTTCTTCAACCAAATAATTTGTTTTCGGTGTGAGGTCATAATGAATTCACATTGTCACACCGACCGGTGGCAGAGGGATGTGTATATCAGTAAGAATTAAAGTTTTCAGAGTGAGGTCTCGGTGAGTGACCTTCGGTCTCGCCGACATTACACAAAAGGTTTCCATCGGTGTGAGATTGAGTAGTCACGGCGACAAGTTTGATCACAAAGGCTATTGGTAACACTTGGGGTGTTCTGTGAGATGTCTCTCTGATATCACAAGGCTACAGTGAAATACAAGGGGACAAAAGGATATTTCTTGACTTCAGCGTAATGAACAAAATGTTACAGTGATGCATGTAGAGCGAAAGAACACTTCTTGGGGAAACATAAAGTAATCTATATGACATCTCCCCGACTCTAATAGGTCACGACGAAACATAAAGAACTAGGAGATGATTGGTGACGATATAATTGCCTTTGGCATGACTATGATATGTCTTGGTGACTATTCCAATGTTGATTAATAAAATTCAAATGTTGCTAGCTGACATGGGATCTCGAAGTGTTATGATTTTCTATTGTTGGTGTATAAATATGCATTTTGTGATTGTAAAATGGTGAGGAGTTATTAGATTTTTGATATACAGTAGGTAGATGATGGATACAGTAGAATAAAAATTCTCAGACCAAAGACTATGGTGCATGATTTGAAATGGAGATATTTATGAAACTCAATTGATGTTGCTGCACATTTCTGGTGTCAATTGTCTGTTTAAATTGATATAACAAGATTATTTTCAATTTATTAGTGCACATTTGTTGTATCTGTGTGATTAATCGATTGGTTCTTTCAAGCAAAGATTAAATCCTTTTAGTTGATCACAGTAATCAAAAAGATTCATCTGGATTATTAAAGAAGAGCTTAGTAGTTACAGTATCGCATGTTTATACAAGTTGTAAGTAGAATATATACCATTAATTTGAGATTTCTCTAGAGAAGTGTTTCTCATCTTGATTTTATTTGACTCTCCATACCCAATAAGGCACTAGTATCTGCACTTCATCATTTGGATTCATTCAGTTTCTTTACATCTGTTAATTGAACATTTTAGAATTTAGATTAGAAGATTGCTATTTTATCCTGTACCAAGTTTGAATTCATTTGTTCACTTCCATCTTCCATTGTGGAAAAATTACTGCAAGAAGGATAATCATAATTCAAGTCTGCTTCATTCAGATAAGTACACCCACCTAGGTTTAGCAGCACCTAAAGAGTAGAAGGCTTAATTCATTTGACCTTGTCTGTTACCCTAGAATGTACCAAGAGATTGGCAGCCTCTTGAGGTACCCTTTACCTGTGTTTTTGAGAGCTAACACAGTGTGAGAAAATGCCTCATAGAAATGGGGTCTCATGGTGATGTACATCACTATGAGTCCCCATTTTTATGAGGAATTTTCTCATGCTGCCCCTACCTTGTTAACCCTACCGCATTGGCAAGCTAGTGATCTCACTAGCTTGCCAATGTGGTAGGGTTGAGAAGGTAAGGGAAATGTATGCCTCATAGAAATGGGGTAATGTGGCATGCCATGATTGCAAGATAGGATCAAAATAGAAGCATGAAAAAGGAATTTTATTTTTTTGACAATAATTTTTTCATAGAAATGTATGCAAAATGTGGTAGCATTAATAGGCTAGTGAGCTCACTAGCTTGCCAATGTGGTAGGGTTGACAAGGTAGGGGCAGCATATGCCTCATAGATATGGGGTCTCATGGTGATGTAAATCATTGTGAGATGCCATTTCTATTGGGCATAGGCTGACCCTACATCATCATGAGACCCCATTTCGATGAGGCATACACTACCCCTACCGCATTGGCAAGCTAGTGAGGTCAACGCAGCAGGGTTGACAAGGTAGGGGCAGCATATGCCTCATAGAAATGGGGTCTCATGGTGAACATCACCATGAGACCCCATTTCTCACCATGAGACCCCATTTCTATGAGGCATATGCTGCCCCTACCTTTTCAATCCTACTACATTGGCAACCCTACCGTATTGGTAAGCTAGTGAGATCACTAGCTTGCCAATGCGATAGGGTTGACAAGGTAGGGGCAGTGTATGCCTCATAGAAATGGGGTAATGTGGCATGCCATGATTACAAGATAGGCTCAAAATAGAAGCATGGACAAGGAATTTGAATTGATTGACGATAATTTTTTCATATAAATGTATGCAAAATGTGGTAGCATTGATAGGCTAGTGAGGTCACTAGGTTGCCAATGTGCTAGGGTTGACAAGGTAGGGGCAGTGTATGCTTCATAGAAATGGGTTCTCATGGTGATGTACATCACTATGAGAACCCATTTCTATGAGGCATATGCTTCCCCTACCTTGTCAACCCTACAACATTGGAAACCCTATTGCATTGGAAAGATAGTGAGCTCACTAGCTTGTTGATGTGGTAGGGTTGACAAGGTAGGGATAGCATATGCCTCATAGAAATGGGGTAATTTGGCATGCAATGATTGAAATATAGGATCAAAGTGGAAGCATGGACAAGGAATTTGAATTGTTAGACAATAATGTTTTCATAGAAATGTATGCAAAATGTGGTAGCATTGACATGATAGTGAGCTCACTAGCTTGCCAATGTGGTAGGGTTGACAATGTAGGGGTAGCGTATGCATCATAGAAATGGGGTCTCACAATGATGTTCTAAGACCACATTTCTATGAGGAATATCTTTCCCATACCTTGTCAACCCTACCACATTGGCAAGCTAGTGAGCTCACTAGCTTGCCAATGTAATGTGGCTAGGAACATGTCATGGTGATGTAAGGTTAATGCAGGGCTAGTATGCCTCATAGAAATTGGGTCTCATGTGACCCAATTTCTATGGCTTCCTATGACTACTTGAGTGGCCTCATGCCAATGTGGTTTGACATATTCCTCATAGAAATGTGGTCTTAGAATCATTGGAGACCCCATTTCTATGATGCCATGCTACCCCTGTCAACTGTCACCATCAACACAGGCAAGCTCACTAGCTTTCAATGCAATAGGGTTTCCAATGTTGTAGGGTTGACAAGGTAGGGGAAGCATATGCCTCATAGAAATGGGTTCTCATAGTGATGTACATCACCATGAACCCATTTCTATGCATACACCATCACCATGAGACCCCATTTCTATGATGCATACACCATCATCATGAGACCCCATTTCTATGAGGCATACACTACCCCTACCTTGTCAACCCTACCGCATTGGTAAGCTAGTGAGCTTGTGAGGTCACTAGCTTGCCTATTCAGTAGGGTTGACAAGGTAGGGGTAGCATACTCCTCATATAAATTGGGTCTCATGGTGTACATCACTATGAGATCCCATTTCTATGAGGCATACACTGCCCCTACCTTGTCAACCCTACTGAATTGGCAAGCAAGTGACCTCACGAGCTCACTAGCTTGTCAAAGTTACCACATTTTGCATACATGTCTATGAAATTTTTTTTGTCAAAAAATTCATATGCCTTGTCCATGCTTCCATTTTGAGCATATCTTGCAATCATTGCATGCCACATTACCACATTTTTTTATGGCATTCCATCAGAAAAATTCATGCGACCTTTGTCTATGTTAGAAATACTCTTCTACAAGATTATTGTAAATATTTTGTATGAAGACTTGAATGACATATATTTCATTTATTTATATGGATTCAATTTTTAGGAACTAATATTTGTCTCATTATCATGCTACAAGTAAAATTATCTGCCATTCCAAGGAAACGAACAAGGAATAAACCAATAGACGAAGAGTATGAAACTAATAAAGCAAAAAATAGAGAATGGATGAGGACATATCATGAGAAGAAGAGATTGGATACGATTGAAGAAAACAAGCCAATTGAAGAGGAACCTCAACCATCAACAAGAGAAAAGGAATTAGCAACACAAAGGGCACGAATGTGAAAGAACCATGTTAAGACAAATTTGAATACTATAGTTGGAGACACACCCTCTACCACAAGTGAATACAAAGGAACACCATTGAGAAGAATTGAATATAGAGGGACACCATCTGCCACAAGTGAATATGGAGGGAAACCATCTATCACAAGTGATATGGAAGGACACCATCTACTAAAAGTGAATATGAAGGGAGACAATCCACCACATCTCAAGTTGAGAGCACATCATCACTCAAATTTGACGAATAGGGTACACCATCATCCCCATGTCGACCTCAAGGTATGTCATCTATTCCACCTTTGATTGAAGGTATGCAATCTAGTCCACCTCACTTAAATATTGATGAAATTCCTAATGTTGAGGAGTATGTATCTTGGAGAACACCACCTAGAATTTTGCATAGAAAGCCAAAGTATTTGATTAATATTGATTAGGATATTTTGCAACACATGGAAGGTAAGATTCCAACATGCACTTATAGAAGATATGCTGATAAGATTTGGAAATTGTTCTTTGAAAGGCTAAATGAGACCGCAACATGTTAACTATTTGTTGAAATGATGCAGGGTATAAAGTATAGAGACATCATGAAGATTCTTGGGTTGAGAACATCAAATGCTCCAAGTGAAAACACTATTGTGAAGAATCTAATGGAAGCTTATGAGAGTGTGGGCAGGACCTCATGCCCAAAGGATAGTAAGGTCACTCGATGTGTCATTACATTGACTTTGGTAAGTACTCAAATAAGGAGAGCTGATCTCATTAGAAAGATGAGTGAACAAATGAGAATTAATAGAAAAACTTTATCAAGAGCCATTCAAAGGCGACAAAGACTTGAGGGCACCAATTCAAATCAATTATGGGCATTCTCAGGAAGACTACCATGAAAAGATAAAAAAGTTGTTGAAGCATTGAGAACACTAATTGAAGAATATTGAAAGAATAACACAAGGCCATCTCTGAATCAAAGGGATGTGGTAAGAAGGAGAATTAGTAGTTAGAACTATGAGCCACATCCAAAGCATTTTTTGGATACAACTCAAACCCAATTTTTTCATAAATTTTAACAGGATTATCCTCAAATTCAAAATTTTCAAAGATATTTTGAAATGATTAAACCTTTTTATGTCAAGATAAATTGCACACGCACTACTTGTTGGTGTAGACTACATATTTAATTCTCTAACCATTATGATGTTTATCATTCTATATGTTTAGATTTGCATACTAATGATGTTTTGTAGGATTGTGGCATACAAGCCCCACCAACATCTTCAAGAGAGTTCTTATCAAAAAAATTATGTGAAATAAAGGATGGCCAAATATTCTACAAGAAACTATGCTTGGATGGTTTATGTCAGCATTGCGGTGTCTTGCAACATATGCCAGTATGTCAACATATAGAAAGCACACATGAGGTAGGATAGAAACTAGTAGAGTTAGGGAAGTATAAAATAGTGGCATATGTTACAAAAGATGGTAATGAAGCAAAAAGGTATGATTTGGTTATTCAAAAGATTCTAGTGTATCAATTTATGTCCATTTTTTGTGACAATATAGTGTATGGGTATTCAAGGCATACCCATAGATCCCGATGGTTGGACACACAATTCAAGCTATGCAAGGAAACCTTTCCAGTTGGTAGCATAGTTTCAATGGTCAACTTTCCAGAGAACTACACTCTATAGCCACAACATGAGTTGCAGTCACAATATTGCAACTCCACACAAGTTTCAATATTTGTGCACATAGCATTCATTCATGCAGCTGATAGTATAGAGGACCAAAGGAAGGTATTGAGGGAGTATCACTTTTATATTATTGATGATCACATACATTCTCTAGAGTTTGTGAAATTTTGCTTCTAGATGTTCTACAATGATTTGGATCAGAGGGGCATAGCATATGGTCGACATATAATATGGTCATATAACTATGCAACACAGTTCAAGAACTCACACATGTTCTACTGGTTGTGTATGATGCATATCATTATAGGTGTTTAGCATATGTGGAACTTTTTTGAGGTTGGGAATGGAAAGGGGGAGCATGTGTGAAAAGAGAATTAGCACAAGAAGAGTTAAAGTGTAAAGACAATGCAAAGTTGGCAGATGCAAAATCAATTGTCGAGTAGTGTAATACTCTGATGGGTCCAGATAATGAAGGTACATCTTCAGTTTGTATATTTTTTTGGTTGATGGATGATGCTAACATTGCACCATATGAGGATTGTTGTACACTAATAGGATCGAGTGAGATACACTCTTTCCTTAGCTCAAATGTAGGTTCATGGAGTATCAATACACGGAAGATGGCATTCTTTTGTTCTTCATGTACAATGCAATCCTAGGATGATTGTGAGTCAAAGGAGTGGGTTGACAAATGTTTGTTAAGTTATCTTAGCTCACTTCACACATATCACCCTTTGACAACATTGGAACTAACACAGATGGATTCATCAGTCGAATGACCACATATCAGATCTAGTTCAACCATGTAATATATCTACTTTCTTAGTTTTTGAAATTCTTATTGTTATCTTACTTTGTAGTGTATTTTTAATGTTGACTAATTTCAAGAGATTTGTTTCACATATCAATGAAGGGCATGTTTATGTAGTAATTTCCGATGAAGACAATGAAGAGGGAATAGACTATTACTTGTGTCATTGTGTTGAGGCCAAAAATAAATTGGAGGCCCTAGTTAAATATGGAGAAAACATCAAATACCCTACAGGATCAATTGTTGTTACTAGAAAGTGGCTTAGAAGGTACCCACATAAGAGTTTTAAATATTGGTTGTTTGAGGACTTTGACACACATCGGAAGATTCTTCATTATTTGAACCTTTTTCGTGGCATCCAATGTTCATTTAACCAAATATGGGGGTAAACCTTTGAACAAGACCTTGTGGAAGGTCCGTGAGTCTAACCATGAGGCAATACTTGACACAATAAAGAGTAGAGAAGACCTAGATGGTTCATTGGATTAATTTATAAGTATGCACATTGGTTCTTATTAATTTATACTTGTATGCACATTAATTTGTATGATGCCAATGCTATGATGCAAATGTTATCATCTAATTTTTATATTATGTATGTAGGTGATTGATGAAGTTATTAGACTTGCAAATGTAGCACACTTTATGTTTAGAACTGTGGAAAAGGATACAGAGTTCAATGGTATTTTATTTTTTCTCAAAAATATGCAAAAAAAATGATGTAGGATATTCTCAATAGATAAGTAAACTAAGTGGAAGATTAAATTGTGTTGTTTTTATAATAGGTTACAAGTTTCCAAAAGGTTGGAAAGTAATATTTTGGTTATGTTCTATTCATGTTCTATTCATGAGAGGTTGTTTTGTGCAATAGGTATCTTAGAACTCCAAATGAAGATGTATGGCCAGGAGTGACTAAGTTGAGAGACTGGCATGCCTATCCTTAATGGAAGCATCAAGATTTATGCCTTGTTGTTCCCAAGTTGGAACCAAATGGTGTGGATTTGTTGTCTATAAGTGCCTTCCATATGTTTTCATTTCATTTCCATTTTGGAAAATATTTCTTTTTCTTCTTTTACTTTTCCTATTTGTAAGTAAACTACTAAAAATTGATTGGTGTCTCCTTGCAAAAAATGCTGATTTATGAGCCACCAAAGAGAATTTCAGCCAAAAAAGTAATGCAACATCCTTATTTTGATGATCTTGACAAATCTCAATTCTAATTTGAAGCCATTATAAAAGAGCATGTGAAGCTTAGTGAGGGAATCTCAAGTTATTCATTTGAAGTTAACCTCATCATGAGAACCTATGATGTAGACATTATAAGATAATCTCGAATGAATGAGTGACATTGAAAAAAAATTGTGAGAATAGAGTACCTAAGGAATTGTGCCTACAAGTACAAGCACTTGAGTTTCAAAATGGTGTATGAAGCATATTAGACAATTGTAGCACAAACAAAAGAATTAGGACAAAAAAATAAATCTCATTTTATTGTAAACATCATATTATTAATATAGTGAGTGTAATAACCATTGATGGTTACTAATCATTCTTTTTCTTCATTTATTCTCTACCTATTATAACTAGCACCAATTGACTAACTTATTATAAAAACTTCATTTATTAAAACAAATCAACCTAATGATTATATATCAATATCAATATAGCATACAGTCTAGTCAAATAAACATTTGCAATGATATTTACTCAAATTTTGAAATTTATTGCTACTCTCAAATATTTGTAATTCATGCAATGCAATCCCTTAACAGTCCAAATTGTAAAAGGGCAGGAATCTTTGACAGTCTGTTACTTGGATACCATGTTAGTTATGGGTATTCCATCTAAGGCATCAAGATCATGTTGGGCACCTCTACAATAACCTCTTTTAGTTTTTGTTATCTCGGAGTCATTTTCCCATGCTATCCATTTTGCACTTGATGGAAAAAGTGTCAAATGTAAGCAGTGTAAAGTTGCAAAGTGATGCAACTTTTGTTCTGCAACTTGTGTGACCAAACAAACTATTCCAAAACATCCAAATGGATAGATTTATGCTAGGAATGGTCCTCTTTCACACCCAAACATGCAGAATCACTCTGAGCTACGTTCAACCGACTCGATCCCTTAAGGGTCCAAAGTGCAAAAGGGCAACAATCTTTGATGGGATATTACTCAAAAATCATGATTCTTATGAACTCTCTTTCTGAGCCTATGAGATTATGTTGGGACCATCTAAAATAACCTCTCTCAATTTTTTGTTATCTCAGAGTCATTTTCCCATGGTGTCTAGTTTTCACTTGATGGAAAAAGTGTCAAATGAAAGCTATGTAAAGTTGCAAAGTGGTACAACTTTCGTTCTACAAATCTTGTGACCAAACAAACTATTCCAACACATCCAGATGGGTATGTTTATTCTAGTCATGGTCCTCTTTCAGTCTTGATTTTTGTTATCTCAGAGTCATTTTCCCGTGGCGTCTAGTTTTCACTTGATGAAAAAAGTGTCAAATGCAAGCACTGTAAAGTTGCAAAGTGTTGTAACTTTTGTTTTGCAACTCGTGTGACCAAATAGACTATTCCAACACATCCAAATGGGTATGTTTATGCTAGGTATGGTCCTCTTTCGCACCCAAACACGCTGAATCACTCCAAGCTAAGTTCAACTGGCTTGATCCCTTGAGGGTCCAAAGTGCAAAAGGGTAGCAATCTTTGATGAGCTATTACTCAGAAACTATGCTTCTTATGAACTATCAGTCTAAGCCTATTGGATTTTGTTGGGCCCCTCTACAATAACCTCTCTAAGTTTTTGTTATCTCAGAGTCATTTTCCCATGGTGTCTAGTTTTCACTTGATTGAAAAAGTGTTAATGCAAGTATTGTAAAGTTGCAAAGTGGTGCAACTTTCATTATGCAACTCGTGTGACCAAAAAAACTATTCCAGATGTCCAGATGGGTATGTTTATGCTAGGAATGTTCCTCTTTCACACCCAAACATGTTGAATTGCTTTGAGCTATGTTCAACTAGCTCGATCCCTAAAGGGTCCAAAGTGCAAAATGGCAGCAATCTTTGATGGGCTATTACTAAGAAATTGTGATGCTTACAAACTCTTTGTATGAGCCTATTTGATTGCATTGGGCCCCTCTACAATAACCTCTCTTATTTTTTGTTATTCAAAGTCATTTTCCTGTGGTGTCCAGTTTTCACTTGATGGAAAAAGTGTCAAATGCAAGCAATGTAAAGCTGCAAAGTCATTCAACTTTCATTCTGCAACTCGTGTGACCAAATAGACTATTCCAACATGTCTAGATGGGTACATTTACGCTATGCATGGTATTTTTCCATACCCAAAGACGTTGAATCACTCTGAGCTACGTTCAACTGATTCAATCCCTTAAGGGTCCAAAGTGCAAAAGGGAAATAATCTTTGATGGGCTATTACTCAGAAACTATTATTCTTAAAAAATATCCATCTGAGCCTACAAGATTTTGTTAAGCCCCTCTACAATAACCTCTCTCATTTTTGTTATCTCAGATCCATTTTCCTGTGGTGTCCAGTTTTTACTTGATGGAAAAAGTGTCAAATGCAAGCAGTGTAAAGTTACAAAGTGGTGCAGCTTTCATTTTGCAACTCATGTGACCAAATGAACTATTCCAATGCATCTGGATAGGTACATTTATGCTAGGAATGGTCCTATTTCACACCCAAACATGTCGAATCACTCTAATCCATGTTCAACTAGCTCAATCCCTTAAGGAACCAAAGTGAAAAATGGCAACAATCTTTGGCGGGCTATTACTCAGAAACCATGATGCTTACAAACTCTACGTCTAAGCCTATGAGATCATGTTAGGCTCCTCTACAATAATTTCTCTTAGTTTTTGTTATCTTAATTAGAGTCATCTTCTCATGGTGTCTAGTTTTCACTTGATGGAAAAAGTGTCAAATGCAAGCAGTGTAAAGTTGCAAAGTGGTGCAACTTTCATTTTGCAACTCGTGTGACAAAAAGAACTATTCCAACACATCTCAATAGGTACGTTTATGCTAGGAATTGTTCTCTTTCACACCCAAACATGTCAAATCACTTTGAGCTACGTTGAACCAGCTCGATCCCTTATGATGGAATGCAAAACAATTGAAAAGAGAAACATTCACACGACAGTTGAGAAGTCTGAGTTTTCCACACAAAAAGCATATGATCATCCTCAATTCTAGCAAGCTCAAGATGTTTTTAAATTTTTTTCCTTTCCCTTACAACAATATACAACCAATTTTAAATGCATACAATGGTGGTGTTGACGATGATTTTACTCGCAGAAAATAGGTCAAATAAAATCTCCACAGACAAGACCTTGAAGAGCCTATCCTTCTTGAAAGATATGGAACAAAGAAAACCTAAGGGAAAATTTTGCATTCATAGGACAAAGATTGGATTTCATTCAATCCCAAGTCTCTGATAACCAGGTCATGGCTGCACTAGTGTCGCTCTTGGGTAATGATGTGATATTGTTGTTAATCTCAAAGGGACTATGATTATTTCTATTTCTTCTAAGAATTATAAAATTTTCACATAAAATTTCACTTCTTTCAACAAATAATATCATGAAATCAAAAGATTCAACATAATATTTCATGAACATCACAAATACTTTGCTATCACTTAAGTAGATTTAGCATTAAGCATTCAACAACTTCATGGAAAATAAAAGATTTTCAACAAAATTCTTTCCTTTCATTTAATTTTTTTTTTGGAACATTTTCAAATATTAAACATCTATTCTAAAACAAAGTATAAAAAATACTGAAAAATAAAAGTTTCTCCTGGTTATTCTCCATGGATGCCCCCAAAGAATTAATCAAAACATATCAAACCACTTTATACTTCACCAGATTGCTTCACAGCTACATATAAAACAGTGCAATTTTTTAAAGAGAGGGTTTTGTTTATGTACATCGAGTAGGTTTTGTATGCACCCTTAAATGGCGCAACATACAATCTTGTTTGGTTGAACTTACAAAAATAGCTACAAAAGATACTAAGATAGGTAGCTATCCATAAAGCTCTGATATTAATTAATGTCTATGTGCATACAAAGTTTTACACTGGAATGGTTCAAAAAATAGGAAAAAAAATAAAACATAAAAAAATTTATGCTCCTCCAACATCCACAAATGTTGAACTTAGAAAAAAAATGGAGGAGATGACCTTTTATAGAAACAAGGCCCCAAAAGTTCAAGTTAAAAGTCAATCCAGAGAATCAAAAACAACAAATTAAAATGTGGGCGTGGCATCTGCCAACTGTCCTCTAGAACATTCTAGAATAAGTCAAGGCTTTGACTTCATCCACAACAACACTTTTCTTCATACTTCAACACAAACACTTTGCATACTAGCGTCCTTCCAAAGCACCAGAATTAGGAAAACCTACTAGGACCGGGATCAACCTACAAATTTAAAATTGAAACCAAAATAAACTTCATCATATTTATGGTATCCGGTATCTGGTTCTTTCTCTTTTCACTTATGACTTGGGGTTTGGGATTCTTCCTTCTTTCTTCAACTGATATTCTCAGAAAACCCCTAATACTTGATGCATGCACTCTTTTTAAATTCTTCATATTTCTCTCCAAGTGAGCTTGAGCCTAATATATTTTTTAGTTACTCAAAGTATGATATCATTTTTCTATGCTTTGACTGCTTCATACTTGGATATAACATTTCTGCACTATATTATCTCATCGATAACCTCTCGCGTTAGTAATTGAACAAGATCTCTATTTATTCTTTCTATCCATTCCTTGAAAGCCTTAGCTTCTTTTCCCTCCTATCCTAATTTTTGGGGATCAAAACATTGGCATGCCAATATTTCAATAAATTCTTGATTTTCACTAATCAATCTTCTGCACTCGATGGTGACTCTTTCAAATACTTCAATACATTTTATTAACAAGTCACCTTTCCATTTCAGTTGTTTCTTCCATTTTCTTGGCAATGAAATTTCATGTCCTGATATTACATTATTCTGTATTAACTCTTAGATGTTTGACTGCATGAGAACTTTAATGTTTTTCCTTTCTTTGGTGACCTGCTCCTCGCGAAATCTACATTCATCTTCAAATCTTTTCAATTTCTCTGAATGATGGCATGCTTCCTTGTACTTTCTTATTGCATCTGTAATAAATTCTTCTCCCTGCTTTACCCAGTATTCAATCCATTCTTCAAACATGTTCATTTTATGATGAACTGCAGCAATTGCATCTACTTGTTCTTGTGACATCAACAATGGATGTTGGGGCAGTTCAACTTGTTCTCGACTAGATAAAGTTAATGACTTAATGAAGTGTTCCAAGGTAGGAACCCATTCCTTCAATTCTCTTTTCTTCTATTTATATTTCTATACTCTAGCAATAGTAGCATTTAAATTTACTTTTATTTCTTCTAACTCTTGCTGCCAAGATGAGTGTCTAAGATTAATACTTGTGATCTTATACTCCTTAGGCATTATTTCATGTTTGTCTTTATCAGTTGTTGGACTAGCTATATAAATAGTTCTATTGCCATCTACATTCCTCTATTTGACATGCTTTGTCTTTTCTCTGCACCTAGGTTTAGGAGTACCTACTTGTATAAAATTATTAAGTTTTAGAGGTAATGCTTCCACTTCCATTGGAGAAGCTAATTCCCTAATTAACCAATTAGGTGTATCATCATCTTGTTGTACCTCTGTAACATTCCTTTGTTCCTGTTTACCACTTGTTTTAGGATCTTCCTCTCTTTGACTTGCTACATTTTTTGAAATGGAGATTTCTTTAGTGATATCTGGCATAGATTCGGGATTGGTAGGATTTGACACTGCCTCCTCTCTTTGGAGACTTATATTTTTATGTCTATCTAGATTTTCCATTTCATTTCCCTTAACATTATCTTCTTTATTCACTGCTACACCAGGATTCTCTTTATTTTCAATTCCATCTTCTACAAACTGTGTAGCTTCTTCTTCTAGAATTTTAGTTTTAGCATGACCTTTCTCTGATTCTTCAAAGACCTATGAGTTTTCATTAACATTTTTCATATTCCCATGTGAAGGTTGGGACTCAAGAGTATTTGCAACAATTCTTTCATCAATAGGATCCTATTTTGTAGTCTCCCGTGTTTCCATTTCAAGTATGCCAGGGTTTGATGCCTCTAAGGTAAGCGTTCCTTGAATAAAATCTTCATCTTCAACATTTATGAGGTTAGATCTTGTATCCTGAATTTCTTCTATCACTGGGTCTACCATGGGTTTGTCTTTAGACTTCTTTTCTTTCAATTTTTCCAACATAGCACCCCTTTTTTCCACTTGTTCTTTAATTATGGCTTCAGGGTATGTGTAGGATCATCATAGAAAAAACAGGCCCTTAAGTGGCAAAAAATTCAGAAAAATCAAAGTTAGGCAACTTGACGTAAAAATTTGAATAAGTTATCTATATTATTTCAAAAATATGTAAGAATAGAATATGTAGCAAATTGAATGTAGTTTCTAAACTACTAGGTTTATTAAAAAAAAAATCCATTTGGTAAAAATTTGAAATTTCAATGTAGTAGTACTTAAATTTTAGGGAAAAAATAAGAAGTAGGTGTTTGTCTAACCACCCTAACCACAATAAAATGATTATTATTTTTTATAAGATTTTAGTTATAAGTAGAGGATTCATGTCCCAATGTGATGCATATTTTTTTGTAATTTTTTTCCAAGTAAATAATTAATTATGAATTTTTATTACAACTTTAAAAAAATATAAAAAATCATATGTTTGACCACCTTAAATTGGTCAAAACTTCATGAAATTTAGTTTCTTTTTTTTAATCCTATAGTATGCAAAGCATAGAATGTGACGCATGTTTTAGATTCAAAAAATGTGATACCATTTGAAGATATAGATATTTTTCAATCGGCCTGTCAATCAGGACTTTAGTGTAATTTGAATAGAAAATGAATAATAATTATTTATTAAATACAAAGTAAAGCATAATTTATATTGGTGAAAGTTGAGAATCTCCTTTAAAAACCCTTTTCATTTCATCAATTTTGGGTAAAAAAAAAAGTCATTAGCCACATAACCTACACATACCCATCATATCACCACTTTTTGGCCCATCATGATCCTACACATACCCTTCATCTTCTTCAAAAAGTTCCTCTAAAGCTATAGGAGTCCCTCCCAGTGCTTGTTTCATACTAGCCATATTAACAGAAGGGGGAGAGGTAAATAGTATTGTAGCCCTTTGATATCTAGACATGGTTTGTGCACCAACATTCTCTGTTGCTCTTGTTCCTTCATCAATAATTACTCTTGTTCTTGGTTTAGCTGTAGAGGAAGATGCACCTTTAGGTTTCACTTTTTATTTATCTTTACCCGTCTCTGCATCTTTCCGTTTATCAGATGGTTTTATGGGAACTTTTTTTCTTGTAGTTTAAGGGGTTCTTTCTTCAATTCTAATACTTGGGGTCACCTTACTAGTACTTCTTTTCTTCTTGGTAGGCTCTACACTTTCAAAAGAAATTTCATCTCTTTGTTTCCTTCTTTTATCTTCTAAGAAGATAGGTTTGATTCCTCTTTCTCTCAAACCTTTGCAAATATCATCAATCCAGTGTTGAGTATACCTTAAGACTAGTCTAGTGAACTCATCAATTGATGCCATATCTTCATCATCAACACCTGGGTCTGGAATGGGTTCATTATATACCCTATCATCATTGTAAAATTGATTCAACACCTGACCATCATCTTCTTCCAATTGGTTTGGGATGTCATAAATCTTGAGCATCCGACCAAATCTTAAAGTCATTCTTTCATATTTTATTCTTCTTACCATGTGCTTGTCTTCATAGTTAAGCCAATAATCTTCTAAATGAGGCACATGAGCACAAAAACCAGCTATATTTTTAGCAATATTTCCTTCAATGTCATAATAGACTCTATGGAGTGGGAATTATTCAAAATGGTAGGTCCTCAGTTCTTCTTCACATAAATCGGTTACTCTAATTGCATTGCACTTATAATTTCCTATTGTAATGGGAAATTTAAAAGAGGCCTTTTTGCGAGCATGGCTATAAAGAGCCTGAGATGGTTTTAATTGTCTCACTAATTCCAATAAAACACTTTTATCTGTAGGATACCTGGGTAGCATGAATGGGTTTCCATCAAATCCCTCCACTCTAATGTAGGAGTAAGTTGGGAACTGTATGTACCAACCTCCCATAGGCCCAATGGCACTTTGTGCTTCAAGGGATAATCTTTTAGCTTTATCACCTTCCATTGTTCTCACCAATTTCATGGAGAACAAATCATTAAATTTCCTATAGTCATCTGTATACTTGTGGACGGTGATCTTGGGTAGACGTAGAAATATCAAACTATTTCCAACCTTTGTGCCCAGAGTGCCAATCTATTTCAACCATTGATTATTGGCTCTCATAGCACAAGAGTAAATAACATATGATGACGTGTAGAAGCATATAGTTTTGGGGAATTTAGTAATCTATTCAAGTAGTCTATCACTTATGAATTTTCCCCAATGCAATTCCACCGGACCCTCTATCATGTGGGATATTATCACAAACATTCAAGGTTTAAATTTGCTTACATCTCTTAAACCAACAACTATGCTCAACAAAGTTATAATGTCTTGCATTTCTTGTTTAAACATAGACCTCTGAATTACTTTGGTCTATTGTGTAATTGTTTGTTCACACCATTGGGTGCTCATAATTTCTCTATTACACTCTTCAGTTCTCTAATATGTCTTGGTCTTAGCCTTTAGGTCATCATTGAACATCTGTGTGTAATGGGGAGACCAAATGTGTATATGATTCCTTTTTGTGATAGGTCTGCATAAATTCTCCCTTCTTTCTCAACAATCCTCTTGGCTGAGTTGTAATGATTTATACATTGCATAACTAATTTAGGAGCTTCCATTGCTAGCGGAAACCCTTCTACAGGAAGTAACCCATTTTCCACAGTACTCTTGGTACACTGAGAAGCATTCTCTTGTAATAGCCGTGAATAGATTTCAATGTTGAAAGACCATCCCATATGAACGTTTGTAACCACTACGTTGATGGGTACGGCTTGTTAATTACAATATTTAAATTCATCTTCTACCCTTGCATCAAAAGTACTCATTTTGTATATAATGTGCACTGCAATTTTCATATGTATCTTGTGTGCAAGTTAGGGTTATATTTAACCAAAACTTATGTTTCATAAAATTTTCAATTCATTTTCAATTAAATTTAACAACTCGAAGAATAATCAGTATTTCAATTTCTGAATGGGAAATACCATTATCAATATTTTTTTAGCTTGAGAAACACTTAACAAAATATCAATTATTTGGAACATACCTAGTTCTTGTTAATAATGATGATTCTTCAGAATGCAACTTCAAAACCCTTGGTAGTTGCATCTTAGTTTCTCAAAATTTACCTCTCTTTGCATGCCAATGTCATTTCATTAATTCAATGTCCTTATCAAATTTGCAATATGATGCAAAGTGGAGTATTGTAAAAGCAATTGCATGCTTGAGGTGATGCCAAGTACATAGGTAGTTCGCCACCTTCATTAATTACTTATTATTTTGTATTAATTCCTAGAATAAAGGTGCAATCATTATGAATTATGGTCCAAATCACGAACACCTAGATTTTTGTGTTGGCTAGCTATTTTAGAAGAAAGACAGTGTGGTGATTATACGTGGCAATCAGATGTGACGCTGATTCTTTGCAAGGTATATGTCATTAAAATATTTTTGATTGATTGGTGATCACCAAGATTAAAGCTTTCCGATATTTATTTTGAAAGGAGAAAACAACATTGGGATCTAGTAAATACCTTCTGAGGAAAGAGAAAACCAGAACGAAAGGAAAGACCAGAAACCAAGTCTAAAAGATAAATTTTACAAAATTTCAAAATAGACTCCCTAGTTCTCGACTTTTAGGAAAAAAAAATAAAAATATCGGACTCCAGTAAAAGAGGAAATTACCAGGATTAAAAAGCTTCGATCAATGAAATATCAGGTGGAGCTAGAATCTTATGAAGATACAAATTCTTTTGGCTCAAACGCAAGACTCTAGGATTTCATTTTTTGGTAACATACTAAACATTAAGAGCATATTGAAACACCAAAACCAAGAAACAAAAGGATATGACAACAGAGAGGCCAAGTGAAAATGAGAGGAAATCAACAACTGATCGAGCATCAAAACAATGTCAAAGTGAGAAAAAACAAAAAGAGCAAGGAAAAGGGAAAAAAAGGGGGGTCCACATTTTTCCAAGGGGAAAAATGGGGTGTGTTGTCAGACCAACAACAACTAGCAACCAACAAAAAAAAACAAAACAATAGAAAGTCAATTACAAATCTAACATCAATGTTCCAACTTTCTTTAGTAGTCTAATTATAAATCATAGGATCCTTATTCCAGATTCAAATTTTACTTCAGTTAGCATGAAAGATTAAGTATTACTGAGCTCGCATGTGTGCAATTGATTATTTCCACCACAATAAACTTATAAATAGCAATTGTTTGTATTAATCTACATAATATGACAATTCTTTTTAAGCCAATCAGGGATAGATCCTTGTTTCCAGTCAAGTTTCCATAGCCTCGACAAGGTTATCTTGATAATCCCCCCAAACATAGCTCTACTGTTGGTCAGGTGTCCATAGCCCCGGTAGAATTATTTGGATGGCCTAATGAGTTGATGTTTTTCTTTTTTTTAGATATGGCAATGATAGCTCATTTTTTCACTTTTGATATTGCAATGATAGCTCTTTTATCAACTTGTAAGCAATGAATCCTACTAATAGGTTGGGAATTACAGTGGTAGAAAAGGTAGCCTTTTGATTTTTCAATTAATGCAAACAACTGTTATCCCAAAATTCAGTAGAATGAATTTAAATGTATTCATTTGTAGCTCAACATGAGCTTAATGATTCATGCTAATTAGAGTATATAAAATTGAATAATTCTTGAACAATTTATAAACGGAAAACTATTTCCAGTCAGAATATAGATTAAAGTTCTAGAGTTGATGTTCTATTGACTTGTAGACCTTCAAAGGTTGCCAAATAATGTAAAACCAAATGATGCAACACCAAAAAAAAAATTAAAAAAAAAAACATATACACAAGAAAAACCATCTATGAAAAAGAAACTATTTACAAAAAACTATTTACTTATGACTGGAAATAATGCTTTAGGAACTACCCATTCATAGGTAATGGGATATCTTCACCATTCAAAGACTTCAATCTATAAGTACTATCACCTAAGATTTCAGAAATTTGGTATGGGCCTGTCCATAATTTTCCAAACTTACCATGTTCACCTTTACGTTCATGAGCTTTGTTCCAATATAGGACCAATTCAAATATTCTAAAAATATTTAATCTAGCTCACTTATCAAACCATATTTTCACTACAGATTGATGTTTAGCAAAATGATCTATAGCTTGAGTACATTTCTCATCTAAGTGCATCAATTGCAACAATCTGGCTTCTGTTTGATCATCTAATCCAATATATTCTTGTACAAACTGCCAAGTAGGGATTTTTAAGTTTATTGGTAGTATAGGATCTATCCCATAGACTAAATGATAAGGATAATTCCCTAATGCAGCTTTCATCCTAGTATGATCTACCCAAAGGGAAAATTTTAACAAAGAATGTCATTCCCTAGGGTTCTTTTCAATCAATTTTCTAATTATATCCAACAAATTTTTATTTGATGATTCAGCTAATTTGTTTCTATGTGGATAATAATTAGATGAGAATTTTGATGTTAACCCATATTCAAATTCCCAACTAGAAAATTTTAATGAAGCAAAAGTAGGGCCATTATCACATACCAATGCATACGGCATTCCAAACCTGGCGATAATGTTTTCTTCCAAGAATTTGATGACCACATATGTAGTGCATTGCTTGCTAGGGCATGCCTCTATCCATCTAGTACATTAGTCTCTAGCAGTCAATATAAATCTGTGACCTGTGAAAGATGGAGGATTGATGTTTCCAATAAATTCTAATCCCCATTGTGAAAAGGGATGCATCTCCATCACCGAATGTAACAGTTAAGCATTGAATCTTCCTTTATCTAATGTTGTTTGACATGTATAAAAATGTTTGATATGTTCATAAGTATCTTTAAAAATTGTGGGCCAGTAGTATCCCACTCTCAAAATGAGGTGTGCAGTAGCTAGAGGTGCTCCATGAGTTGTTCCAAATTTATCAGCTTCTGTTCTATTTAAACATCTTAAATAGATTCCTTCATGATTTCTTTTGAATAGAGCTCCTTTCTTAATCATGTAACTCTGTGATTTTATCTCGAGGGCTCTTCTTTGATTCCTTTGCATATGTTCAAGGCAAGTATGACTAACCAAATAATGCCAAATGTTTGAATACCAATCTTCTTGATCCTTTTCATCCAATTTGTATTGTTGGCTTGATATTTGTGGATCTATTTCTGTAATAGATTTAACCAAAGATTATCCACGGACCAACCTCATGGGTATGATGTCTAAATCATATTCTTGTAAAATGGTAACCCATTTAGCTCTCTTTTCTCCAAGCTCACTTTGTGTTAACAACATTTTGACAGCTGAATCTAGAACAATAGCTTTGACTATACTTATGAGGATGTAATGTCTAAACTTGCGTACAACTTTGACCAAAGCAAAGGATTGTTTTTCAATATCTGTGTATCTCAACTCTTCTTCCTTGAATGAAGCGCTCATAAAAGAAATTGGTTTTTCTTCTTTATTTTTGCCTTTCTATGTTAATATTGTTGCACAAGTGTGACCAGAAGCAAATGAGTAAATATAAAAAGGTTTAACATAGTTTGGGCTTACCAATACTAGTGCTTCTATGATAGCAGTCTTTATAGTCTCGAAGGTGATTTTAGCTTCATTCTTCCACTCTATTTTGGCATCTTTCTTTAACATATCATTGAGTGGCTTCACTATTTCGGTGAATCCTATAATAAATTTTTGAACAAAATTCATCTTACCAAAATATGACTTCAATTCTTTTCTACTTCCTGGGGGATGTAACTTGAGTAACACATTCACACTATCTGGGTCGATTGAAATACCGTGTTCAAAAATGATATGTCCTAGTAACTTTCCTTCCATCACCCCAAAAATACATTTTTTAAGATTTAATGAAACTCCATAAGTTTCAAAATTCTGTAGTATTGCTCTGAGATCTCGAACATGATCTCTCCTATCTTTAGAAAATATTGTAAGGTCATCCATGTAAATAATGATGTATTTTCCTATCAATTCTCAAAAAGCATAGTCCATGACTCTCTGGAATGTAGCTCCAACATTTATCAATCTAAACAAAATCCTTATGTAAGCGAAATTTCCCCACTTCATGGTGAAATTTGTTTTCATCCAATCTTCCCTCGCTACCATTACTTGGTTATATCCAGAAAATCCATCCAGAAAGGACATCATTTACGAATAGTTAACTATCTATAGAACTTCTTCAAGTGAGGGTAATGGATAATTTTCTTTTTCAAACGCCTTGTTGAGATTCCAGAAATCTACACACAACTATATATCTCCATTCTTCTTCCTCACAGGGACTAAATTTTCCACCCAAGTAGAGTGTCTGATAGGAAAAATTATCTTGGTTGATAATGGTTTTTTAACTTCCTTTTGAATTAAAGGCTAAGAGTGCATTTACTGGACATTGTTTCTGTCGGAAAGGTTTTGCATTAGGCTTCAATGGTATAGTATGTGTAATGATGGAAGTGTCATAAGTCTTCAAGTCTTCATATGTCCATGCTATGACTTTCCAGTAATCTTTAAGTGTCTGAGCAATATTTCTCTTTTCTTCTTCAGTACAAACCTTCCCTATGAATACGTTCTTAGGATCTTCTTTATTATGCAAATTGTATAACTTAGATAGTCCTCTATCACTTTGAGGTAAATCCTTCTGTATAACTATCTAGTCAATATCGAACAATCATTCTAACTCAATTATTCCTTTCAGAATGTTATTATCTCTCGCTTGAATCAATTCTTCATCCTGAACTTCACCATCAGGGTGATCTATCTCTTTGATTATTTGTGCTTCAAAAATACTAGAATTAGTGATGAATTCCAATATGTGCCGGTCATCTTTGAATACTTGCAAGTTAGTGACATTATCAAGAACCGAAGGTAATTGTACCAATTCAACTATGAATCTTTTTAGATCTGAGGTCTCTAAAGGTTCTAAAGTACTAGCAGCGGTAGCTAGAGCATTAGCTCTTTGATTGAATCTTCTAGGGATATGAGTAATGTTGAATGCGTAGAATTCTTCAATTAAATCCCATACTCTGTGTCGATAATTGGATAATCTTTTGTAGTGGAAAATATATTGCTTTCCGACTTGTTTATCTACCAATTATGAATCACCAAACACTTTAAGGATTCTAACTTTCTTCTTGATTTCCAGAATCAAGCCATGTATAAGGGCTTTGTATTCTGCCACATTGTTGGTACATTGAAATTGCAATCGATATGCAGAAAGAAAAGACTTACCTTGCAGGTTGATAATTTTGATTCCAATTCCAATTCCTTGTTTTGATTTTGATCCGTCAAATTTAAGAATCCAATCTTGATCATGTGTAACCAATATTTTACCATTTTTCGATATCATTGTATAAATATTTCTAGTCTATATGTTTTGATCTTCATTTCTACATGTTTCTGGTTCAATTATTTTGATGTTATCATGTTATGGACAGTATCGATTCTCAATTATGTGAATAATCTCTAGACACATCATACAATTATTTTTTGAATGTGCATCATTATGCAACCTACACCAATCTTGTAACAACAAACTTTTTAGTGAAGCTTTACTTTTAATGCTTTCCTGAGATTTCACAATAATATTCTTCTAAAATTTATCATAAGGACTATTCTCTTCTTTAGAAGAATCACAATCTGATTCAATTAACACATCTGTTCAAGGAGTTAATACATTAGATTTCCTAGCATCACAAGTGAAAACTTCATCAATTTTAACTCCTGAACTTTGTATTTTGTAAACTCCTAGTTCTACATCGATATATAGAACTTCATTTTTTTTATTATAATTTGTGATCATGTATTTCATGTGTTGTTCTCTTTTAATCCAAATTTGATTAGGAAATCCTTTCCATGGTAACCACATGTGTGAGAAATCGGTAGCCATGTATTTATTCAATGTTTTAGACCAATCTCTACTTAGAAGCATACCATAAGTATCAGGTATCTCCACAACTTTAATGTTAATATAATATTGGATTATGGGATCAGAAGCCAATTGCATGTGAATATTAGTCAACTCTCCTACTACGTTTACCTCTATCTTGTCAAGTTGAGTGACTTTCTTTAAATAATTTGCAGGGGTTAACCCTATTGTCTAACATATGGATAATGGCAACATGTCAGTAGACGCTCCAAAGTCTACTAACTAGTTATGAAGATTCTTACCAAATATTCTCAAAGTGAGCAAAAATGGTGGGGACTCTAATTTTCCTTTGTAAAAGGCTAGTTGCGCATCTGCGATGGGAACAATGTTCTTATCTTTTGCTTTAGCCTGACTATCTTTCACTTGAATGTCCTTGAATTTTCTTTCTTTAGGAAAATATTCTAAAGTGTTTAAGAAATATTTCTTGATCATAGGTGTCTTAAGCAATTCTGATAGAGAAAGGCTAATCTTTACCTTCTTAATTTCTTCCGCTAAATAATTAGTCAATTTTTTTTTATCAGCAGATTCTATCTTTTCACCTTTTGAAACATTTTATGAATTGTAATGAGAGGTCACTTTGGGTAACCCAGGATTATTACTTGATTTTTCATCAGGTGGAGTGTTGAAGTTATTAGGCGGGATGGATGTTGTTAAAGGCCCATTGAATCTATCTCCACTGTTAATGTTGTTACTCATGTTGTAATTATGTCCCTTCTGATACTGTTGGAAGGCATGTATTTTATCCATTTCTTCTTAAGGCTCATTTTCATCCTGATAAGGAAAAGTATGTGTAACAAATATTTTGGGTCCCCAAGATTTCTAGCCTCCTTCCTAGGGTTTTTCACCTAGAAGGAGAGGACAATGGGCCAAAATGACTCTGTTAACACTAGAAGAAATGGAAAGAGGTATCTAGAATGTGTGTGAGGATGTGTTTAAAGGTTGGAAACTTAATGGAAATGTAGACAAAAGAATGTATTCTAATCTAATGTAAAAGTGCTAGAAAACATAGTGTTGATTGCTATTATGAACTAGAAACCTAAACAAATGAAAACATAAATGAATGAGACTAAATAGAGTGCACCTGGAGGAAGATTGATGTTACTAGAAGATTCTGGAATGTCTCAAAAACCTCTGTTAATGGCCACTAGGACTGATTCTCCATGCATGGTGAATTAGTCCTACTTCTAGTGAAAACTTTCAAAAACCTGTTTCTGACTGTCAGAAGCTGAAATCTGAGAAAACCATTTTTTAGGCCCATAGATGGGACTCATTTGCCATGGGTGGAAAATTATTCCACCTACATGAATCTATAAATTCAGAAGTTGACTCTGAGGAGTTAGATCTGCACTTCTGCTCTCTATAGGTGTTTGCTTCTGAAACTATCAGATTCTGATATGAAAATGACTTTTTGTTGATGTTTTAACTCAAATGATGAAGAGATGGATTGAATGAATTTGAAATGAAATATTCAATGATTCATAAGCCTCCAAGAGTCCTAAATCTACAAAAAAACAAGACAAGAAAGAGATATGTTGAATGTTAGGGAATAGGGGTTTTCCTTGGTCAAACCCCATTTAGGTAATTAAACCAAAATGATGAAAAGATGTAATGAAACATACCACAATGTAGATGATTACCTATTAGAAACCCATGATCAGATTTGCAAGCCAGAAAAGTCTTCCATAGAAGAGAAAATCAAAAAAGCAGAAGCTTTGCATAAAAACATGCAATTTGATATATTTGAAAGTTCAATTAATTACAAGATATAATTTGCTTTATAAAAGCAAAGATGCAAACCTAATCTTATCTTGAGCAACAAGATAGCTCGATAAGATAAAGATGAAAGCCTAAAACTTAAGAATTAAATAAATCCTAAGTAAACTTATGCAAAGTGTAATTAAATATTAATTACACCAACATTACCTTGTCATGATGATTTTATCTTGAAATTCTGCAACATAACATGAAGATTCAACCCTTGAATGCTTTAGAAAACTAACTTGCAGACTTCCAATGAAGAAACCCTAGTTTTCTTGACTTGGATGAGAAGATAGACGATGAACTAGTGATGAAGGATGTAAAAATGTGTTGTTAAATGTAAAATGAGGATGAAAACACTTATTTATAGACAATTGTGCCTTAGTACCTGATAATACCTCATCATAGCCTGACATGAAGCAAAATTAATTCAAATTTCACTTTGTTTCCTGCTGAAAGGTCAAAATGGGGCCAGATGGGACTCATTCACCACACATGGTGAATGGGTCCCACCTGGATGGGAATAAATCACCATTCATGGGGAATGGGTCCCACAAGGGCCATTCCGACACATAAGAAGTCAAGGAATTAGGAAATAAGGTCTAAAATGCCATATTGTTAGATATTTGATCAATTAAAGCCTCAGGATGCACAATATGGGTTAATTAGGACCTATTAGTGATGATGTAAATGTTAAATAGGGATTGGGACACATAAATCAATGTGAAAGTGTGATTAAATTCACTTTACAACACTAAAATGAGGTCCACATAGCCTAGAAGGGCACAAAAACCAATGTGAATGTGTAAATCACTGTACAACACTAGTTTAGAGTTAAATTTATATTAAGAACCTTCTAGATTGATGTAATAATGTTATTAAACACATTTTATAATGTTGAATTAGGGATAAATAGGTTAATTAGGTCTAGAAAAGTGTGAAAGTCCTTTACAAGACTTTACAACACATTTACAAGACGTTGTTAGAAGCATGTTATTTGATTTGCAAGGGTCCAAGACCTAGTGTGGATGCATAAAATGCCTCACAACACCTGAATAAATGCCTCATTAAGTCCAATTAATCTCATGTCAAGAAAAGGGTCCTTTTTTTCTATAGTACATTTAGCCCCACCTTTAGTGAGAGGATGAGCTTGTTTCAAACTCACACTAAAGTAGATATTCAAGAGAGATCCTCATGCATAGATTCAGATGACAAAGAATGAAAAAGATTAAGGAGGTTGTGTAAGCCCCCAGGATCAAAGATCCTAAGTCACACCTCCAAGATGCAAAATCATGCAAACGCAAGATAAAAAAGAAAGATAAGGTAGAAAAGATGTACTCACTCTAGGCCGATGAAAATTCTTGGTTGTCCACCAAGTGAGAAAGGCCAAAGGTAAGATACATACGCTAGTTGGTATGCACTCACAAAAACAAAGGTGGTTATGGGGAAAATTCATGTCGCTAGTTGGGCTTCCCGCTCAACCATGTTAAAGCTATACCCATTGATAACTTTAACATGGTGCCACAAGGAAAAATCCTCATGAACAAGAAGGAAAGGTACCACAGTCATGCAAGTTGTGTTATGCAAGGTGGAAAAAATGAAATGCAGAATTAAAAACATAAAAATGTAATGTAAAATGTAAAATGTGAAAAGATTTTCAAAGGAGCCATGTTTAGTTTATGTAAGGTCAGTCACTTAGGGAACATTGTGTCTAATGTCTCCAAGATAGGACCAATCAAAGAATAGTATATTCACAAATTAGGGGATGCAGTGTGTTGCATCAAGCCACCAAGAGGAATGTAATATGCTAAGATAGATCATACTTATGAAGGACATTATACCTAATGTCATCCACAAAGTGACAAACACATCACTCAAATGACAAGGCTACCAAGAATGCAAATGAATTGTGGTATTGTATGCCCCCCACTTTAAAGCAGTTGTTAACACCATTGTTGTGAGAAATTGCTTTAAGTAGAAGAAGAAGAACATGAGAGCTTATTCAAAAATCTCTATGCCAAATCATATGTTTTTGATAAGCTGTGTCTTGAAGGAAGAGAATATGTCACATGCGAGTCAATCTTAAGACATGTCGTTCACATCTCAAGCTTTCTCTTATATATTTATGAAAAGTTAATGAGTAGTCAAAAGAGACAACAAGTGAAATATGAGGATAAGGATTTCTAACCCTTTTCCCCCACTTAGTGTAGGATGAAGGTGAGCCTAGAATGGATGATGGTATGCTTCCCCTTGCAAGGGATGCAAAAAATATAATAGTGAGAATACTATGATCCTACAACTATTACATGGCATGGAGCAGCAACTAAGGTTATTGATGTGAATAAGAAAGAGTCTTGGAAGAGTCTTGTGTGATAGTATTGATGTTGAGTGAAGGATAATAACCAAGACCATGAGTTGTTTGTTGTGTGTTAAGCTCTATAGGGTTGTGGATACCTTTCTATCAAGCACCATAGCCTTTTCCATTATACCCAAATTGTTTCATGAAGTCATACCCTTTTCCATATAGTGTTTTGGAATCGGGGGGTTGTTTGTTGTTATTTTGTCAGTGGTGATTGTAGAATTTGTGGCATTGTCTAAAGTGGTTGAGGTGGATGATTTTGAAAGGTTATTCAAATTTTGCATTGACATGATGATTTGTTGTTATTGTTGTTTCTCATATTTCTTTTGTGTGAATATGTATTCACCCATAACTTATGGTGTGAATTCTAAGGATCCCCAATCGTCACCAAAGAATTTAGAGTGCCATTCTTGATCATTATGTTCAATTTCTATGTTGGAGGTGGGAATCAATGTGTTTAGAGGACTTGTAGTTCTATTTTCAAGATGTAAGAAACTTTCAGGCTCAGGATCTACTTCAAATTGATAAATTTTATTGTTATAGACATATTTCATTATATGATGAAGGGTTGAAGGAACTGTACTCATCTAATGAATCCATGGTCTACCTAGAAGAAGGTTGTACGAAAGATCATAAGGCATGACATGAATAGAAGTTTACAAAGTAACCACCCCAACCGTAATAGGTAAAGTGATTACACCAAGAGGTTGCTTTGTTGTATTATCAAATACTCGAATGGAAACAAAATCAGGTATGATTTGTGATCTATCAACTTCTAATCGATCAAGGAGACTCACACCACACACATTAAGGCTAGAACCATTATATATGAGAGTGCATTTGATACCTGTGTGATGGAATTGAGCAATTATCATAAAGGCATCATGTTGTTTTTGTAACTCCAAAGGAGGGAGCTCATGTTGATGGAAATTAATGTCAAGATTATGTTTGTGGATGAGAGCTATCACATCAATTGGAGTGGTTTCAGGAGGAATTGTGATTTTTTTAGAGTGGTTTGAAGAATGGTGTTATAAGTTGGTGAAGTTTGAAGTAAATCCAAAGGGAGATCTTGGCAAGAGTATTATTTAATTGTTCAATAAGATCATACTCCTTTGTAGGAGGGTTATAACAAGGAGCACTAGGTGGATTGGGTAGAGGTAAAGAGGGTGGGATTGGTTGTGGCAGTTGTGGGTTATTTCATGTGTTATATATATGAGCAACAATATCATCACTAGATTGCTACGATACATCATTGTTAGGTGGGTATAAAGTGTGGTGTGGTTGATTAGAGGGATGTAGCGGATGTGAGGGTGGGTAAAGAATAAGTTTAGGTTTATCTTGAGTTTTTTGTTTGTGTGAAGGTGGGTAAAGTGTGTAGCGAGGTTTATTGGAAGGTGGATAAAGGGTGTAGTGAGGTTGAATATTGTTAACATCCCTTAAGTGACGTTCTTAATTTTCTTTGAAGGGTATGTTATTGTTGTCTTGGGTAATAATATCCTCCCTAGAAGGAGAGTTCTTAGGAGAGCAACAAACCACATGCTCATGATAATTAAGGTTTGGTTCATCCAAAATAACTTCATCACATCCAAAATAACTTCATCACATCCAAGGGAGTTATTAATGGTTGAATGTTTTTTATTATTGATAGTGGGGAGATTAGGGGAAGATTGTATTTGATTGTTGGTTGTTTCTAAGGGAACATTCCCTCATTCCATGTTGTTTACCATACTAGGAGAGCTTGTAATATGTTCATCTAAGGTTGAAGTTTGCAAAGTAGCTTCATCACAAGTATGAGGAGAATCAATGAAGGAATTGTTTTGGTCACTAAAGTTTTTCATAGGTGGAAGGGGACAACTAATATTGCCATCAATCTCATTGGTTATGTTTTTGAACAACATAGTATCTTCATCACAACTAGGAGAGATACTAGGAGAAGAACAAATTTTATTATCATGATCATGTATGACTTCATTTTTTTGTTTCGTAATGTCTTCTAAAATAGGATAGGTAGGGGAAGGATCATAAAGAGGGTTGTTATAGACCTTAAATATTTGATTATTTAAGACCAATATATCATCCTCATCATTTACAATCTCATGTTCCTCAAAGTTATCCTCACAATGGAAATTAGGGAAGGTGATGTTTAAGAATGTGTCTATGATTTCATTTTCTTGTGCTAAAATATCCTCCCAAAGGGGATGAGGAGAAGGTCAAACAAGAGCCTCATGATTCTCAACGATTGTGTCTTCTTTCGCCAAGATACCTTTGTCACTAAAAGGAGAGGTATTGGGAGAATTACAATCATAATCATCATGAGTGTCTATGTTTGTATGCTCTTCTAACACATCATTCGCACAAATAGGAGAGATAGGAGGGAATGTCAGTTTAAGACAAGCATTAACACTTCCATTCTCTCACACTAAGAGACTCTCATAATATTTACATGTAGTGAAGGAATGATGATCATGCTTATTAACTAACATTTTGAAATAACAATCTATGCTAACTCAAAATGCAATATAAAAGTTTGAAATAAAATGCAATTTTCAAAGAACAATTAACTAATTATGCTATGTAATAGGATGAGAATGCAAATATGCAATTTAAACTATGTATGAAATGAGCTAATTAAAGCTATATTTTATGAGATGCATGCTATAGAAATGCAATTAACTAATATATATAGGTTGAGGCACCAATTAGAAGCCTAAAAATAAATTTCTGAGATCTGTAAAGTGTTGTTTCAGGGGTCAGAAGGGACTGGTTCTCCCAAGGTGGCGAATGAGTCCTAGTATGGACCTTTTGAAAAAAAATTAGAAATTTGTGCTTGATTTTTATGAATTTTGGGTGCCAAGATGTAGACCTAAGAGAAAAATGTGGAATTTCAGCAAATGTAAATGGATTTAAATGCTAGAAATGCAACCTAGATACACTTTTTACACATGCAAAAGTGAAACCCTAGAATGAAAAATGCAATGCAAGCTACTTCTAGGATGATTAAGGGACTCCAAAATTAGAAAAGAAGGAATACAAACATCAGGTTCACCAAAATATAAGAAAGATTTTGGGTCCCCAACATTTCTAGCTCCTTCCTAGGGTTTTTCACCTAGAAGGAGAGGACAATGGGCCAAAATGACTCTGTTAACACTAGAAGAGATGGAAAGAGGTATGTGGAATGTGTGTGAGGATGTGTTTAAAGGCTGGAAACTTAATGGAAATGTAGACAAAAGAATGTATTCTTATCTAATGTAAAAGTGTTGGAAAACATAGTGTTGATTGCAATTATGAACTAGAAACCTAAACAAATGAAAACAAAAATGAATGAGACTGAACATAGTACACTTGGAAGAAGATTGATGTTATTGGAAGATTTTAGAATGTCTCAAAAACATTTGTTAATGGCCACTCATACTGATTCATCATGCATGGCGAATTAGTCCTGCTTTTGGTGAAAACTTTTAAAAACCTATTTCTGACTATCGGGAGCTAAATTATGAGAAAACCATTTTTCAGGCCCACAGATGGGACTCATTCACCATGGGTGGAAAATTAGTCCACCTACAAGAATCTATAAATTTATAAGTTGACTCAGAGGAGTTAGATCTGCACTTCTACTCTCTACAGGTGTCCGCTTCTGAAACTATCAGATTCGGATCTGAAAATGAATTTTTGTTGATGTTTTGACTCGAATGAATTTGAAATGAAATCTTAAATGATTCCTAAGCCTCCAAGAGTCATAAATCTACAAACAAACAAGACAAGGAAGAGATATGTTGAATGATAGGGCATAGGGGTTTGCCTTGGTCAAACCCTATCTAGGTAATTAAACCAAAATGATGAAAAGATGTAATGAAACATACCAAATTGGAGATGATTACCTTCTCATGATTATTTGATCTTGAAATTCCACAACATAACATGAATATTCAACCCTTGAATGCTTTAGAAAACTAAATTGAAGAATTCCAATGAAGAAACCCTAGTTTGCTTGACTTTGATGAGAAGATTGATGATGAACTAATGATGAAGGATGTAAAAATGAGTTGTTAGATGTAAAATGAAGATGAAAATAGTTATTTATAGACAATTGTGCCTTAGTACCCGATAATACCTCATCACAGGCTGACATGAAGCAAAATTAATTCAAATTTCACTTTATTTCCTCCTCAAAGATCAAAATGGGGCTAGATTAGACTCATTCACCACACATGGTGAATGGGTCCCACCTAGATGGTACTAATTCACCATGCATGGTGAATGGGTCCCACAGGGGCCATTTCGACACCTAAGAAGCCAAGGAATTAGGAAATAAGGTCTAAAATGCCATCTTGTCAGGTATTTGATCAATTAAAGCCTCGGGATGCACAATATGGGTTAATTAGGACCTATTAGTGATGATGTAAATGTTAAATAGGTCTTGGGATGCATAAATCAATGTGAAAGTGTGATTAAATTCACTTTACAACACTAAAATGAGGTCCACATAGCCTAGAAGGGCACAAAAACCAATGTGAATGTGTAAATCACAATACAACACTAGTTTAGAGTTAAATTTACATTAAGAACCTTCTAGATTGATGTAATGATGTTATTAAACACATTTTATAATGTTGAATTAGGGAGAAATGGGTTAATTAGGTCTAGAAAAGCATGAAAATCCCTTACAAGACTTTACAACACCTTTACAAGACGTTAGAAGCATGTTATTCAATTTGCAAGGGTCCAAGACCTAGTGTGGATGCATAAAATGCCTCACAACACCTGAATCAAGGCCTCATTAAGTCCAATTAATCTCATGTCAAGCAAAGTGTCATTTTTTTCTACAACACAATATGTTTCCAAAGTCATAGTTGAATTATCACCTTCATATTTGTGAGCATGACTTGTAATATCAACAGGTAATTTGAAGCATTCATAACTTTCCAGGACTAGAGCAAAGTCATATCCTACCAGAACTAATTCATTTCCTTTAGGAGGATGAGAATCACAATGCTCATTATAATGAGTAACAACAAGGAAAATATCTAAAGCAATTTTAAATTGTGGACAATCTACTTTAGCATGAGCATTTGTATTATGAATTCTACATCGATTGTTCAATGCAAGGTTAGCTAAGTTCACTTTTGATGTATAATTTTCATTAGTTAAATTAGGATTATCTAAAGGTGTTCATACTCCCCCATTATTAGGGCATGTATTCCAAGGTCTAGATGGCCTGGGAGCATTATACATTCAATTTTGCAAATTTTGATTATTATTCTAAGAATATAAATTTTGATTCCTTAATTTTGTACCTCTGTGGTTAATCTTTTGAGTTGAGCTGTAACTTCTTTCATGTCTTCCTTTTCCTCAAAAATTTTGACATTTTGATTTTCTTGAGTTTGTGAGGAAAAATAATTTACATTAGGACACAGTTATGTAATAGCTAGACCAGGGTGAGGGACTAAAGCTTGACTATTTCCTGGTTGAAAGAAAGTATTTTGAGGAAATGTCCCATTCTGGACCACTATAGGATAAACATTAGGAGCCATAGGATGACCTATAGGGACTCCATTTATATTCGGGGTAGGATAAATTTTCAATCCATTTCCACCATTTGCAGATGATCCATTTCCAAGATGTTTCATTTCTAAATTTACACTTAAGGCTTCAGCATAGGATTCTGGTAAAGTAGTGGGAGGATTTGCTCTTCGCTTCACAAACATAGCAGTCAAACGATCTATTGTTGTATAATGAACTGTGATAGCAAAAAAATTATCCACTACATAAGGTGCTTGTAACCTAGAATAATCCTTTTGAAATATGTCATTAAAAATAGTTATAGGTTCACCTTTGAACCTCTTGATTTGAGCGAATTGATGATATAACAAAGCAAGATCAATCAGTGTTCTAAACCTGGCTAAAAATTGAGTTTCCATGTCTTGCCATGATCTAACAGAATTACAAGGCAAGTTGATATAACACTGGTATACTTCATCACTCAAAGTATATGGGAACAACCTATAGGGTAAAAGCAAGAAGTTGGGTACACTAAAAGCTCAAAAAGTGGAAGTGTTTTTGCTATTTTGCAGAATTTGTCACACTTGGACTAAAAATTTGAGGCACTTACATAATGAATCTTAAAAAGAGTCAGCAATATGAAATTTATCATTTTGAATCTAGTTTCCAAATATGTAAATTATTCAAATACCCATATTATAGAAATTAAATTTTCGTACGGATCTATAAAAACCTCTTTAAAAGTCATTTTTTACCATACCACATGTGTACTAACA
>VDFB02182855.1:0-15005 GCA_007258455.2 Sequoia sempervirens | reverse complement strand
ACCGAGCTCAACCATCATGGCAGCATGCTCTCAGGCAGAGCTCTTTTCCTTCAAAGTGAAGAGTGCAAAATGAAATGATTTAGGGTTTGACCTTGTTTTCCTCATGCCCTAATTTGACCCAACATCATAATCATCCAGAATATTCACAATTGGAAAATAGCACATGGGATTTCGAATTAGGTTAATCTTTGCATCATAGTTTATTCAAAGTCTGAAGTTTAATGTATTTGAGGGTGGTCGAATTATGTGCCTAGGTCGATGTGGTAGATCTTTATGACTTTTTCTTTTTGCCTTAATGAAATGTGGGGACTATAATACCTTGTGTTATTGCTTTGAGAGGAAAATGAGGGTATGGGTGTTGAATATGTTATGACCTAGGGATAGTTTTTGATCTTTATCCACTTAGAGTTTTTAATTTTAATTGATTTTAGAGAAATCAATTGGAGATATTGATGAGAGAATAATTATTGTATTAATATTTTTATGATTTTTTGAGAAAATCAAAGCATTGTAATGGAGAAATAAGATGTTTTATTTTTTGCAAAAGATTTGATAATCTTTAAATTGCAAAAAATAGACAAATTGTAAGATCTGCAATCCTGTAAAGCAGAATCGTAAAGCAATCTTTTATAAGTTGTTTTATGATTTCTTGTTATTTTTAGTAGATTCATATTGACTTCTTCTCTTGGTCGGATTTGAGTCTTATCTTGGAGAGATAAGATGTTTTTTGGGCTTTTAAAGCATATTTAGCCTATTTTTAGAGGCTTGACAGCTTGATCATAAAAGCAATATGCTTTTTTCTGCTTTTATGTAGTTTTTGAGACAGTTTGAAGTTTCTTCCTTGAGCTTCTTTCTGAGCTCAGATTAGGGTTTCTTGAGAGTTATGTCTTTGAAAGACTTAGTCTTTTCTCTTCTTCTCAGTTCAAATTTTAGTTCCTACTCATACACATTTTTGAGCTTGTGAACCCTTTTGTACTCAGTTCACTATTCACTCTTTCATTTTAATAAAGCAACAATATTCTCCTAGAAGTTATTTAGAATAGGATTTATCATTCCATCTATCTATCATTTTCCCTAGAAGTTATTTAGAATAGGATTTATCATTCAGAGAACCAACTCACTCTAGAGATTCCTTCTTCGCTCAGATCACCCACATCTGAAGGAGGTTTCCATGTTTAAGTAGGTTACTGAATCTTGCATTCAGCAGGGTGCAAATCTATTGACAATAATAACAATAGATGGATGCACCAGAGAAGGGTGTAAAAGTGCTAGAATAAGTAGTGGATGCATTGAATTGGGCAAATGTCATAGTTTCTTGCAAGTTTGTTTGATTTTTTCTGATTTTCCAGTCAAAGAATTGGTTGTTTCAAAGGATTTTTTTTGAATCAAGGTTTTCACTTCTAGTGTGTGATGTTTTGTTTGAAATTTGTTTAAAAACACATTGGTAAAACACATCAAACATGTACAACTTAAGGCTGTGTAGGACAATATTTACTAGATTCCCACTTGGATTTTACTCTAGCTGCGCCTACTTTTAGCGGATGATTAGAAGCTTGACCACACAGGCTCCCCCTTACAGTGTACTCGCTTCTAGGGTCATCCAAGCTTCAATACCCATGAATCTCCCATGCCATAATTCTCATCTCTAATAAAAGCCACAAAAATGCAGGACGACTTCAAAGGTTAGACCTTCTGCGCTAGTAAATAGAATAAGGATTTTGGCTTGCTATAACAAACGGTTCTAGTATAGGAATTTCGTTCATGGGGGATCATCCATTTGGAAAGAGACCATTGCTTCCCTTCTTGTCAAAACAATCCTCGTGATACTTGACCTTTCCTCAAATACCCACATTTATATCCCGGTTGGAAGTCGCTTGGCTTTAGCATGTTACCAGTTGGGTCGTTCCCTTGGGTGATTAATTTTTCCCACAAGGCAGGCCCTCTATGGATAAAACAAAATAAAAATGAATGGGTTTGGATTTTTGGTCACCTAGTTAAGGGGAGAGCATATGAACATGGTGTTCTTTAACCTTTTAATTAAGCTAGATGCCTATCTTAATCAAAAGAAAGAATTCAAATAACTTCAGCCCCTGCATAAATCATTAGTAGTTGCATAAGTTTTTCTTTGACCGGTGTATCACCCACCTGCAAGCAGAAAATAGCAATTAGTTCTCGCGATTTTAAGATTTTGCAAATTGAAATAGATGCGCTAAAACAATCATCCAATGCGCTAAAATAACTACTCTATGGGCTAAAATAGCTCATGTATACACTAAAAGAACTAATTAATGTGCTAAAAGAACTAATGGATGTGCTAAACTATTGACTGAAAGCGTTGAAAGACTCCCTGTATGCGATAAAACAATTGCTCAATGCACCGAAAGAAATATCGTATGTGCCATAACAAAAGTCGAATGCGCTGAAATAGTTGTCGAATGCACTATAACAGAAATCGAATGTGCCAAAATATTTTTCGTATACGCTAAAATAACTCACGGTCATGCTAAAACATCATGTCCAACCTGTTCATAAGAACTTTTCCAGAAAATTGTTAAAAATGAGGTTGTGTGCCACGATGGGCGCCATTTTATGTGTGTGTGAAATGTGGGAGTTAGTGAATCAATAATAAAACACACAAACACCAATGAGACATATTATATTAAAGATTTGAATCAAAGAACTACTCTAATTGCAACAAAACAAATCTCTAAAAATGTTCCATTGTTCTCTATTCTCAAGGATTCATTAAATCATTTGGCTCTCAGATTTTATATGTGCACTATGATTGTTAGAATGACAACTTGAGAAACGATATGTTGTTCAAAATGCAAGAAATCTAAGTTCCTACATGATATTATGTGATGCAAATGATAATGGTGATATTGACAAATGGATAATGATGCTAAATTATGTGATACAAATGTTGCATAAAAATCTAAAATGATTCTGCATATGCTCAAATATTAACTATTGATATGATAAACTAAAATGCAATTACAAACTAAGACATGATTCTAAGTTAGAATGATAAATCAATGCAACTTGCTAAATGCTAAATGATCAAATTCTAAATGCTCCAATGCTCCAAAGCTATTCCTGCATAATAAGTTTGCTAAAAGATGTGATGATAAATGTTGTAGCAAAGGGTTGTATTTATAGGATCTCCAAAGCATCTTGTGATGTGACAACGATTGACGATCCAAATTTCAACATGAGGGATGAATGGTGGAGATGGAAGAATCAAGGAGGATGTTCCTTTGACCAAGGGCAACATGCCAAATAAATGAAGGAATAAAGTGTGTGAGAAATAAGCCATGTGTTAAAAGTTTGTTGAAGATAAATGTAATTTAAATATTAGTCATATTTAATTACATGTGACATTTGATGACATGGCCAAAAAGTGTTGTAGACATGTGATTAAATTTGAATTTGAAATTATTCAAACTTAGTGAGAAGATATTTAATTAAATAAAAACAAACTATAAACATTTGTTTATTTAATTAAATTTAGAAAAATGTGGTTTAGGATGAAGAATTTAGAAAAGTGTGAACTCTATAAATAAATTGAGAATTTATTTTTAAGTAGATGAAAATAAAAGAGTTTATTAATTAAATAGCTAGTAATTAATTAATTAATTGTTTTGACTGATTTTAGGTGTATACAGTTAGGAATGCTATGTCTCTTTTTCTCAATTATGGTCTTTCACCTAAAGGAAAGAGATAGATCTCGCACCATAAAATCTAGGTGGTTCACTCAATCTAAGATATGTATGATGAAATTATGTCTAAATGTAATGATCTAGATGCAGTAAACTAGTAAAAGCTATTGATTATTAATGCAAAACTAATGAAATGCAGGATGTTTGAAAACACAACACGATGTATGCAAAAACACCTAGAAATGAAAGTAAACTACAACAAAAATGAATGAAGCTGAAGAAGTGCACCTGTAAACTTGCTGGAGACTTGAAATGATTTTTTTAATGCTCCTAATCCTAATTTTTAGGCTTAGTGGGACTCATTCACCATTCTGGGCGAATCAGTCCCAGTTCTATAAAATAGTTCTAGAACCTGTTTCAGACAAATGGGTGTCCAACAAATGCAGAAAACCAAATTCAGGCCTAGAAACGAGACTCATTTTCCACCCATGGTGTCCACTTTTTAATTTTTGAATATTCAAAGGTGGAAATAGGAGCCTTTGATCTGCACTTTCTACTTTTCCAGGTGTCTGGTTCTGAAACTGTCAGATTCGGGCCTGAAAGTGACTTTTTATTGATGTTTTGCCTTGTTCAATGAAGATATGACTTGAACAACTATACAACTTGATCTTCAATGATTTCTAAGCCTCAAAAATGCCTAAATCTACAAACACACAAGACAAGAGAGAGAAATGTTGAATGTTAGGGCATGGGGGTTTACCTTGGTCAAACCCCTTTTAGGTAATTAAACCAAAATGATGAAAGAATGTAATGAAGTATGAAACAATGGAGTTAATACCTTGCCATGAAGATTAATTTTGAATGTCTACATCAAAACATGGAGAATCTTCCCTTGAATGTCTTAGGAAGCAATCTTGGTGACTTACAATGATGAAATCCCAACTTGCTTAACTTGAAAGAGAGAATGGATGATGAATGAGTTGTGAAATGAGTTAATGGATGTAAATTAGGGTTTAGAGACTTGATTTGATAGGAAATTCTCCTAATTTTCCTATAAATTGGATCCCCAAGGTCGAAATGTAAAAATAATAAACTTAAATTTTAGTTTTTTCTGCTTAAAGGTTAAAATTGGACCAAATGGGACTCATTCACCACCTTGGGCGAATCAGTCCCACCTGATAGGGACTCATTCACCACAGGTGGCAAATGAGTCCCAGTGGGGCCCATTTGACAACTAGGATGCTAGGAAGTAAGAAAATAAGGTTTTTATGGTGACTATGTTAGGTATTTCATCAAATATTGCCTCAGGATGCATAATATGGGGTAATAGGGGCCTATTAGTGATGAAGTAAAGGTCAATTAGGGCTTGGGACACAAAATTCAATGTGAAAGAGTGATTAAATACACTTTACAACACTAAAATGAGGTCCACATAGCCTAGGAAGGCACAACATCTAGTGTGAATGTGTAATTCACATTGCAACACCAAATTAACATTAATTTTATTTTACAAGCCTTCTAGATTAGTGTGAGGATGCAATTAAATACATTTTATAATGTTGAATTAAGGGAGAATAGTTTTATTAAGTCTAGAAAATCATGAAATTATTTTACAACACTTTACAACACCTTTACAAGACATCATTAAATGTATTTGAAAGGGTCCAAGACCTAGTGTGGATGTGAAAAACACCTCACAACACCAAATCAAGGTCTCATTAAGTCTAATTTGTCATCAATTATTCCTGAAATCAAGCAAGTTTCCTTTATGGTACATTATCCCCCACTTTCTTGAGGAGGATGAACTTGCTTCAAACTCACACTAAAGTAGACATTCAAAGAGATATCTGAGTATACAAATGTAGATGACAAAAGAATGAAAAAGATCAAAGAAGATAGTCAAGCCCAGGATCAAAGATCCTAAGTCAAACCATCAAGATACATAATCATGCAATGGAAAGAACTAGAAGGAAATGAAAATGGGGTGGATCAAGCTTCGACCATTTGTCGAACACGTTGTGGATCAGATCTAGGCTATTTGTCCAAAAAATAAAATGCATACTCACTATGGGGTGACATAACTCATGGTGGTCCGTCAGGTGAGAAGGCCCAAAAGGTGAGAAACATATGCTCAGTTGGTATGTACTCACAAACACATAGGTGGCTATGGGGAAAGTCGTGTTACAGAATGGGCTTCCCGCTCAACCATATTAAAGCTATACCTCCTGATAACTTTAATAAGGTGCCACAAAGGAAAATGATTTTCAAGCTCTATGAAGTAAGCAAAACTTCATATTCTTGACACTCATATACATTGCAAAATGGTGTAGGGTTTGTTCAAATGGATTTTTCTTAGTTCGTGCAATATATCATCTTAGGGAACATCATGCACAATGTCTCCAAGAGAGGATAAGTGCAAATAGTCTCATCTTGTTTCCAAGAGAGGACAAGTGTAAGGTCTCATCTTGAGGAACATTGTGCCAAATGTGTCCAAGAGAGGGAATTGCAAGAAAAAGAAAATCACACAATGAAATGTGAGTGGTGATGTATTCCCCCACTTTAAAGCAATTGTGAACACTAGTACTATGAGAAATTTCTTTAAAGTAGAAGGAGACATGGGAGCTTACTCGGAAAGCCCTATGCCAAGTCATATGTTTCCAATAAGCTATGTCATGAATAAGGGTAGTATGTCACATGCAAGCCAACTTAAGGCACATTGTCCACATCCCAAGCTTTCTCTTATATGTTCATGAAAGGTTAATGACTAGCCAAAGGAGGCAACGACAAGTGATATATGCGGACAAGGCTACGAAACCCCATGCCCCCACTTAGTGCAGGACAAGGGTGAGCTGAAATGATTGATCAAATGCAGGCTAGAGTGAAAATCAGTATCAATTAGAGGAAGTAGGTGACCCCATAGAGGGAAGCATACCAAACTCCTTAAGATGTTGGATTTTACTACTCAAATCCTTACATTCATTAGTGAAGTGACCATGAACTCTATGATAGGCATAGAATGAAGTCCTATAATAGCATTTCTTACGAGTTCGAGGAGGGAGGGTGATCAAGTGATCTTGGAGGATTCTTGACAAGATGCCTTCTTGATCAATGGTATAAGGTGGTCTTGTGGTTTGTGTCAAAGATACATCTTTCTTAGTATTAGATGTCATACTTACATAAGTTTCTCTAGATTGTGAGATTTTATTCTCACTCTTACAGGAGGAGGGAAAATCTATTGAATAAAAATCATTGGTGTCTTGCGAGATGACATTGACATTAAGTGAAGATGTCTTTGTTTGTTTAATTGCTTCCAAAGTAGAATGATCAAGACCACTAGTGTCAATTAGTTTAGGATGCTTTACAGGTAAGGTTGAATTAGAAGAATGTGATGTGAGAGTGTTAACAGTAATTGAAGGCTTGGCAATTTCTATCAAAGGGAAATAACTGAGACCATGAGTTGTTTGTTGCGTGATAGGGTTGATAGGGTTGTGAATACCTTGTTAATTAGCACCACATCCTTTTCCACAATAGCCAAGTTGTTTCACAAGCTCATACCATTTTCCATAAATCTTTTTCATTGCTTTTGGATTGGGTGGTGGTTGGTGATCAACGTCGTCAAAGGTTGTCATGTAATTTGTTTCTAAAGTGGTTGAGTTGGATGCTTTCAAAGTCTGCTTTCTCATTTTCCTCATGTGAATCTTTGTTTATGATCTTGTAATAACCCATGAATTCATGTTCGAAGTCCAAGGAACCCCAATCATCATCCAATAGCTTCGTGTGTTGTTTAATTAGTTCATTGTCATTTTGGTGCACAGGTTCCACTTGTGTAGTCGATGTTGATATGTTCAAGGTATTTTCTTTGTTTTTTTCAAGTTGTAAGACACTATAAGGCTCAAGATCAATGTCCAGTGTATATACTTTGTTTTTGTAAATGTATTTCATTTTTCGATGAAGAGTGGAAGGCACACCTTTCATTGCATGAATCCACGGTCTGCCTAAGATAAGATTACATGAAAGTTCATAAGGCATAACATGGATTGGTGTATTCAAAGTGGCCACTCCAACTATAAGAGGTATAATGACCACACTGAGCGATTTCTTTTCGCATTTTCAAATCCCTTAATAGAGAAAGAATCACGTCAAATGGTCGAGTGATCAATGCCAAGCCTATCCAAAAGGCTTACACTACACGCATTAAGGGAAAGACCAATATCTACAAGAGTTCTCTTTATCCCTTTTCATTTGTATTGTGCCATGATCATGAAAGGATCATTTTGTTCTTGCACATCCAAAGAGGGGAGTTCTCTTTGGTGGAAAACAATTTCAGCATTCAATCCTTGAATTATAGATGCTATGTCATGCGGTTGCACATTAGAAGGGATAGGAACTTGTTGTAAGGTCATTTGAAGCATAGTGTGATAGGTAGGTGAAGTCTGAAGAAGGTCCCAAAGGGAGATCTTTCCGAGAGTGCTCTTAAGTGGTTCAACAAGATCATACTCCCTTAAGCGAGGGGCACTACCTAGGTAGTATAAAATTTGGCAAAGGTAAAGAGGTTGGGTTTGGTTGTGGTGGTGAGAGATTGTTTCGAGTGTTATATGTATGAGCAACGGTATGATGACTTGGTTGCTACAACACATTATTTTGAGGTGGGTAGAGGGTGAATTCAGGTTTGTGTTGAGTTTTTTTGTGTGAAGGGGGATAAAGGATGAGTTGAGGTTGAATAATATTAACATCCCTTGGCGAATGAGAGTCTGCATTGTCTTTAAAGGGCATAATATCATTATTGTCAATGTTATCTTTGTCTTGGATCATAATATCCTCCCTAGAAGGAGAGTTCTTAGGAGAACAACAAACCACATGTTCGTGATAATTAAGGTTTGGTTCATCCAAAATAACTTCATCACAACTAAGGGAGTTATTAATGGTTGAATGTGTTTGATGATTGATAATGGGGAGATTAGGGGAAGACTCTATTTGATCGTTCGTTGTTTGTAAGGTCTCACTCTCTTGTTCCATATTATCTACCCTACTAGGAGAGCTTATAAGATGTTCATCTAAGGTTGAAATTTGCAAAGTAGATTCATCACAAGTGGGAGAGGCATCAAGAGAAGGACCATGATGATTTCCAAATAGATCTTCCCATAGGATAGGTACATTAGGGAAGGGAGGGGAAATATGCTCGTGATCTTGAATAGATATATCTTCTAACACCAACCTATCCTCTTTGCATCACAGAGGGATAGTAGGAGAAGAAAAAGTTGGATTATCACAATTATGGAGACTAGGTAAGGTAATGTCTATCAATGTTTGTATGATCTCATCTTCTTGTTGTGTTGCGTGATTATCATGATTAATTATTGTGATTTCCTTTTCTTTAGTAATGTTATGTCTAATAGGAGAGGTAAGAGGAGAGAAACAACTTAGATTTTAAAAACTCTCATCAATTGGTTCTTCTAGCACTAGAATATATGCTTCACAAGTGTAAGAGATAATAGGAGAAGAACAAATGTGATTGTTATGATTATCCAAGGTTTCTTTCACTAGACTAACCTCATCCATAGAAGGGAAACTAGGAGAGGGATCTATGATGAACAAAAAGAGAGGGGAAAGGACCTCATATTCATATGCATTTAATATAATTCACTTACAACATGCAATAAGATCTAAAAATAGAACATGAAAGATGCTAAATATATAAATTTGTAATGAAAACATGATGGAATGATTATTCTACAAACTTGAAATGTAACTATGCTAAAGAAAAGCTGCAAAAGAGGAATGCAATTTTTTCAGATTTTAAATATGAAAATTGACTGATTATTATATGTAACAAGATGGGAATACAAATTTGAAATTTAAACTATGCATGAAATGAGCTAATTTAGGCTAGATGTAATGAAATGCATGTTATTGAAACTCAGCCAACTGATACAATTAGGTAATGGCACCAAACAGAAGCTGAAAACTAGGGTTTTTAGTTTTGTAAAGGGCAGTTTTAGGGGTGAAAAGGGACTAATTCACCCAAGGTGGCAAATGAGTCACAGTATGGACTTTTTTCAAAATTTTCAGAAATTTTTGAGTGATTTTTTATGTTTTTTGAGTGCTATGATGCAGACCTAAGTTAAAAATGTAGAACTTTAGAAAATTTAAATGAATTTAGATGCCAACAATGCAACCTAAATGCACTTTTTATGAATGCAAAATTTAATACCTAGCATGCAAATGAAACATGCAAACCCTAATGCAAGGTCAATGAAAGCTAGATCTATGATGATGAAGGACTCCAAATCAGTCAAGAAAGTATTCAAAAAGTAGGTTCACCAAAATGAACCATAGATTTTTAATGGTTAGGAATGTTATGTCTCTTTTGCTCAATTAGGGTCTTTCACCTAAAGGAAAGATATAGATCCCACACCACAAAATCTAGGTGGTTCACTCATTGTAAGATATGTATGATGAAATTATGTCTAAATTTAATGATCTAGATGCAGTAAAATAGTAAAAGCTATTGATTATTAATGCAAAACTAATGAAATGCAAGATGTTTGAAAACACAGTGATGTATGCAAAAACACCTAGAAATGAAAGTAAACTACAATAGAAATGAATAAAACTAAAGAAGTGCACTTGTAAAAATTTTGGAGACTTGAAATGATTTTTGAAATGCTGCTAATCCTAATTTTTAGGCCTGGTGGGACTCATTCGCCATTCTGGGCGAATCAGTCCCAGTTCTGTAAAATTGTTTCAGAACCCGTTTCAGACAAATGGGTGTCCAAAAATGCAGAAAACCAAATTCAGGCCTAGAAATGGGACTCATTTGCCACCCATGGTGAATGAGTCCACTTTTGAATTTTTGAATATTTAAAGGTGGAAATAGGAGCCTCTGATTTGCACTTTCTGCTTTTCCAGGTGTCTGGTTCCAAAACTGTTGGATTTGGGCTTGAAAGTGACTTTTTGTTGATGTTTTTCCTTGTTCAATGAAGATATGAATTGAGAAACTTTACAACTTGATCTTTGATTATTTGTAAGCCTCCAAGATGCCTAAATTTGCAAACACACAAGACAAGAGAGAAAAATGTTGAATGTTAGCACATGGGGGTTTGCCTTGGTCAAACCCCTTTTAGGTAATTAAACCAAAATGATGAAATAATGTAATGAAGCATGAAAAAATGGAGTTAATACCTTTCCATGAAGATTAATCTTGATTGTCTGCATCAAAACATGGAGAATCTTCCCTTGAATGTCTTAGGAAGCAATCTTGGTGACTTACAATGATGAAACCCTAACTTGCTTGACTTGAAAGAGAGAATGGATGATGAATGAGTTGTGAAATGAGTTAATGGATGTAAATTATGGTTTAGAGACTTGATTTGATAGGAAATTCTCCTAATTTTCCTATAAATTGGATCCCCAAGGCTGACATGTAAAAATAATAAACTTAAATTTTAGTTTTTTCTACTCAAAGGTCAAAATGGGCCCAAATGGGACTCATTTGCCACCTTTGGCAAATCAGTCCCACCTGGTAGGGACTCATTCGCCATAGGTAGCGAATTAGTCCCAGTAGGGCCCATTTGGCAGCTAGGATGCTAGGAAGTAAGAAAATAAGGTTTTTATGGTGACTATGTCAGGTATTTCATCAAATATTGTCTTGGGATGCACAATATGGGGTAATAGGGGCCTATTAGTGATGATGTAAAGGTAAATTAGGGCTTGGGACACAAAATTCAATGTGAAAGTGTGATTAAATACACTTTACAACACTAAAATGAGGTCCACATAGCCTAGGAAGGCACAACATCTAGTGTGAATGTGTAAATCACATTGCAACACCAAATTATCATTAAGTTTATTTTACAAGCCTTCTAGATTAGTGTGAGGATGCAATTAAATACATTTTATAATGAATTAAGGGAGAATAGGTTTATTAAGTCTAGAAAATCATGAACTTCTTTTACAACACTTTACAACACCTTTACAAGACATCATTAAATGTATTTGAAAGGGTCCAAGACCTAGTGTGGATGTGAAAAATACCTCACAACACCAAATCAAGGCCTCATTAAGTCTAATTTGTCATCAATTATTCCGCAAATCAAGCAAGTTTCCTTTTTTCTATAGTACAATATCATAACCGCATTTCCATATACTTTAACCAAGCTCAAGGTTTGCATAATAAACATAAAAGATGGCATACTATAAGAATAATTGTCTTAGGAATATCTTATAAGCAACATGAAGATAACAAAAAACTAGCTAATAAATGGGCTCATCAGATGGATCTTGGGTGTTATCCTCAACAATTGAGGTAGAGATCTTGTCAATGTTTTCAACCATGAGATCAAATGATAAGATTTTTTGAAATGGATCATTGTTAGACACTGAGGGATTATATTGGTCATGCTTTGAAAAATAATCTGTCTTCTAGCTCATTATGTGAGGTACGAACATTATCCATATGATTATCAATGGGTGGGATTTCAAGGTTATCCTCAAAATTGATTTCCCTTGATTAATAAGGTCTTGTATAAGTTTCTTGAGTTTAATACAGTTTGATGCATCATGACCTTTTTCTCTATGATATTCACAATAGGCCTTGTCATCGTACCCTAGAGGTTTGAAGATAGGTTTGTAATCAACTAATGTCTTTGGAAGTTTGATAAGATTTGCATGGACTAGCTTGTTTAACACCAACTTGATTTGTTCCCCTAAAGGAGCGTACTCACGTTTGGTGCTAATGTTGGGTTTGGATGTGTCCGTTAATGGATTCATGTTTTGATTGCTTGATTGAAAAATTTGTGAGTTTTGACATTGATTAAAATCTGACGTGTGACAAGGTATTCCAAAGTCTTGAATAGGAATGCACATAGTTGCTATGTTTTTGTAGCTAGTAGGATATAATAAATCCATGGGTATATAGAGTGGATATGGATTTGAGTAATAGATCAATGACATTGACATGTTTTTGTTGAGTTTGATGACCAAGTTTGATTTTGGATTTTTGGATGTTTAAGATTTTGATACTCAACCCTATGATGAATAGATGAGTGGATTTTGGATGTTTAGAGATGACGCTATGTTTATGGACACAAAGATAGATAGGATTTGATTGATGTTTTCTAAGTCTCAAAAGTGTTTGATAAAGGATAGTTTTGATTTCTCCATTTTGAACTCAACTCGTGAGTACAAGTAAGGGATGATGATAGTAATCTTGAAACTTAGGGAGAGGATAATTTCTGCTAAATTTGACAAGACCACAAGATGATAAGCTAATTTGATAAAGAATCTAGAAGGATAATGAAGTTTGATATCTTGTTTTTGATGTCCAAGATTTCTAATAAGGTTGATGCAAATTTGATTGTGATTTTTTCATAACAACTAAGCAGGATTTTATGACAATGTTTGGGGTCAATTTTGATAAGTCTGAGATAAGTAATAATGCAATAGCGATGGATTTTTCAAACAACTATGACAAAATCTGATATAGTAGCAAGCTTTTATAGATGCAGTAGTTGTAAAAATGACAATAGCGGCTATTTTTTTTTCTATGACTGGAAAAATAAGCAATAGCGAATTGATTCTCAAAAGAAACCATGTTTTTAGGAAATAGTGACCTGATTCTGAACAATAGTGATCGTGTTCTGAGACAGTAGCAACTTGTTTCATAATAGCGACATCATTTTTTGACTAGTGCGACTTTGTTTCCTAATTTTCAGTTTGAGGATAGTTTTGACAAATTTTACAATTTTAAAAACTTAACTCTAATGTTGAAAGTGATTTGCAAGTGATACGTGCAGTAGATAGCTCGTATATAATAACCGACTCAAATGGTAGGGGGATATTATGCAAACCTTCTTTAATAAGGTTCATTGGTCTAGCTCAAACAAGACCAATCAATTACAACCTAAGGAGTAAAGGAACGTTTCTTCATAGTAGGCTTACCTCACCCCTAAAAGAGTGATGTAATATGTTTCTAATGGAGGGGTCAAATATGACATATCAAGGTCATGTACCGCCTTGATACTCTTGGATTTTTGTAAGATAATGAAATCTTAAGCCTTATGCCTCAACAATAGACCAAACATGGTAAGTAACTTCTGGGAACAATGTTATTCCCATGCACTACTTTGAAGAATCACTTCAAAAAACTTGGATTGGACTTTAGATACAAAGGTTTTTAATGACACCATGAACACCATAGGTATACTTCAAACATTATACACTAAATTCTCTAGCTTTCCCTAAATGACTCATTCATTCACATGAGAGTAGGTCCACAAGGAATAACGTTCGCAAATTTAGGCTACTTACTTTGGTTTTCACATACTTTATATAGCCCACCGATAAACATGCTTTAGGGTTGCCTTGAGTTCTCCATTGTGGGATGTATCTCAAAGAAGGCCCCTCTAATAAAATAAAAAGGATGACTTGAACAATTTGTGCAAGCACACCAGTGACGACAAACAAGTGGTTCTTTTTAAAGCCCAAATAAAAATGACATTTTCCAACACGCTATAAATTTTAACCGAGAAAAGCAATGGTAATTTTGTTGTTCTTTTTAAAACACCAAAATAGAATTATGAGGCATTCACATCAATTTTAACCAATAAAGCAGTTGTGACTTGTTTTTGTTATTTTTAAAGCACTAAAATAAATGGTCAAGACATCCATGTTAATTTTAACCAAAAAAGCATTTGTGACTTGTTTTTGTTCTTTTTAAAGCACTAAAAGAAATGGTGAGAAATTTACATCAATTTTAACCAAGAAAAATAGTTGTGACTTGTTTTTGTTCTTTTTAAAGCACTAAAAGAAATGGTGAGACATTCACGTCAATTTTAACCAAGAAAAGTAGTTGTGACTTGTTTTGGTTCTTTTGAAATCACTAAATGAAATGGTGAGACATTCACGTCAATTTTAACCAAAAAATCAATTGTGATTTGTTTTTGTTCTTTTTAAAGCACTTAATAGAAATTGTGAGACATTCACGTCAATTTTAACCAAAAAAAGCAGTTGTGACTTGTTTGTGTTCTTTATAAAGAACTAAAAGAAATGGTGAGACATTCACATCAATCTTAACCAAAAAAGCAATTGTGACTTGTTTTTGTTCTTGTTAAAGCACTTAAAAAAATTGTGAGACTTGTTCTCCCAACACCACAAGCTACAAATAAGAGATTAGTAGCTTGAAAAAAAAAAAAAAACTATTGAAATAAGCTTGCAAAAAAAAGAACAAAAGCAACCATGTTACCTTCAATAGCAACCCTGTCAACACATAGTAGCGACCATGTTTAGGTATGATAGCAACTCGTTAACGATTACAAATTCTGTAAAATATGGTCGCACTCCAAAAAC
>VDFB02182854.1:0-10570 GCA_007258455.2 Sequoia sempervirens | reverse complement strand
TTTATTTATTTTTAAATAAACCTAGTAGTTTAGAAACTACATTCAATTTTCTACAAGTTCTATTCTTACATATTTTTGAAATAATATAGATAGCTTATTCAAAGTTTTACGTCAAGTTGCCTAACTCTGATTTTTCTAATTTTTTTGCCACTTAAGGGCCTGTTTTTTCCATGATGATCTTTCACATACCCTTTCCATAAATGTCATTACATCTGATATAGTTGAAAAGCTAGAAATGACAACAATTCAGCCAACAACAACTATTTTGTAGTTGGCCGATTGCGTCAACTTCAAAACCAAAAGGTATTATAGAAGAAATCATGGTCACAATTGATACATGGGATTAGCTAGTCAACTTTTTGGTTCTCAAAGCCTGAAGGAAAGATTCTGGATACCCAATCATATTAGGCAGACCATGGTTTGCTACTGTTGCAGCCTTAATAGACTGTAGATCAAGAAGCATGATAATCACTAATGGACAAAAACAAAAAGAATTGTCACTTTATCCACTTGCACAACCATCAATTCAAACAAACACTCAACTTTGGGTGGATGAAAATTTAGATTCGAAAGGTGATGGTATTGTGGAATTAGCAATGGTAACCATAACCGAACATATCCATGAATGTGAAGAACAAGAGATAATTTCAGAAAGTGAGCAAGATAAGTGTCAAACAACATTACATGAACAACATTGTTTTCCTATAAATACTCTTGTTGAGGAATTAGTAAATTCTAAAATGGACATAAATGAGATCACAGTAGCAGGAGATAAACCCCTTCATATCAATTCAACTTTATCCCCAATGCAAGAGGAAAAATTGAAAGAAATTTTAGAAAAACACATTGAAGCGTTTACTTGGGAATATACTGATATGAGAGGTATCCATCCTTCAATCTATAGTCATCACATCTACACAGAAGATGTTAGACCAATAAGACAAGGACAAAGGCGAATTAATCCCATATTTCGTGACATTGTGAAGAAAGAAATTAAGAAGTTGCTTAACGTAGGATTCATATACCCAATATCTGATAGTCAGTGGGTCTCTCCACTAGTTATAGTTCCAAAGAAAAATGGTAAATGGATAGTCTACATAGACTATAGAGAGTTGAACAAGGCCACTAAAATAGATCATTTCCCATTTCCATTTATCGACCAGGTACTAGACAATCTAGCAGGCAACAACTAATTCTCATTTCTTGATGGCTTTAATGGATATAACCAAATCCAAGTAGCCCCTGAAGATCAAGACAAAACTACCTTTACCTATCCTTGGGGTACGTATGCATATATAGTCTTACCATTTGGACTATGTAATGCACCTGCTACATTTCAAAGAGCGGTACTAGCAATATTTGTAGATTTCATCACTTCATGTGTAGAAATCTATATGGATTCAACTTTACAGTCCATGCTAAAACATATGATGAAGCATTACAAAACCTTGAAAAGGTTTTACTATGTTGCAAAGATCATAGGTTATCACTCAATCATGAGAAATTTTTTGTTATGATGACAGAGGTAATTGTTCTGGGACATCACATCTCAAAAGAGGGGATAAAGGTTGATCCCAAGAAAGTTGAGATCATATAGAACATTGAAATCCCTAAGAACCAAATTGGAGTAAGAAGTTTTCTTGGGCATGCAAGGTATTACAGAAGATTTATAGAAGGATTTAGTAAACTAGCATCACCGCCATTCACCCTGCTAAAAAAAGAAGAAGAATTTGTATGGATAGAGGATTGTCAAAAATCCTTTGAAACAATTAAGATGGCTCTAACAACTTCACCCATTATCAAAGGACCGGTTTGGGGAGAGACTTTTCACATACATGTAGATGCATCTAATTTGGCCATTGGTGCAGTATTAGGACAAAAAGATGAAAACTATGCCATGCATGCAATTTACTATGTTAGCAAAAACTTAAATCCTACTGAAAGAAACTACACAACAACAAAAAATGAATTTTTAGTTGTAGTATATGCAATAAATAAATTCAGACATTATATTATAGGCTATAAAATCTACGTACATACAGACCATGCTGCAATAAGATATCTAATGAATAAAGCAGTGGTAGGTGGATGCATTATCAGATGGTTACTTTTATTACAAGAATTTGATGTAATTATTGTTGATAATCCTGGAAAGGACAATGTTGTTGACTTTCTTTCTAGAATTGTTTTACATGATAACCAAGAACCAGTGGATGATGCATTTCTAGATGAACACTTATTTGCTATATCAGTTCATCCACCATGGTTTGCTTATTTGGAAAATTACCTTGTTACAGGGAAATGTCCAAGTCAATTCAATAATAAGCAAAAAAAGAGGTTAATCTGTGAAAGTTCCAGATTTCAATGGATTAATGGTCTTCTATTTAAATTATGTCCTGACCATGTTTTACGTAGATGTGTAACAGAATTGGAAGTTTATGATGTAGTGCATGCCTACCATCATGAACCTGAAGGAGGACACTTTTCAGTTGTAAGAGCAGTTCACAAAATCTTGGGGGCTGGCTACTTTTGGCCAACAATGACAAAAGATGCAACATTCTTTGTCAGACACTATGATGAGTTCCAAAGAATGGGGAAGCCTACAACAGCCATGGAGATACTGATGCAGCCACAAATAGCTCTAGAACCATTTGAAAAGTGGGGCATTGAATTTGTGGGACCAATAGATCCACCTTCTAGGGGTCATAGATATATCCTTGTTTGTATCGATTATGCAAAAAAATGGGCTGAGGTGAAGGTACTACCAGTAGCAAAAGAAGATAAAGTTGCAAACTTTCTATAGAAGAAAATTCTCCAATGGTTTGGTGCACCCAGATAAATTGTTTCAAATTAGGAACCGCAATTTGTGTCAGCAATGATGGAAGCATTCTTACAGAGGTACCAAATAACTCACAGAAAATCTTCGCCTTATCACCCACAAGCGAATGGACAAGTAGAGGTCACAAATAGAGAATTGGAGAATATTCTAACAAAAACAATTTCTTTGAAGAAAACAGATTGGGTAGATAGGCTAGATGAAGCAGTCTGGGCCTATAACACCACATGGAAAAAATCGAATGGGTTCTCTCCATATGAACTTGTGTATGGAAAGAAACCAGTCATGCCAATTGAATTTGAGTTGAGGGTAATCAAGCAGATCATGATGGGCCAAAGCATGAGCATGATGGTATTTGTGTGGTATGTGTTGATGACTTTTTACCCAAAATTAATGAAACTAAAAAGGGTTTAAAGGAGATTCTCAAATTTCCACCAATATAAATTATTCTTGCTTTGAATTTAATAAATAATGATTATTCATTTTCTATTTGAATTACAACTAAAGTCCCTGGAGCAGATAGAAGGTCAAGGTAAAAAACATCTATACTAAACAAGATCACATTTTTGAATTTGAACATACTACATCTTGGCGCTTCAGATAATTATAGGATTAAAAATAAAATTAAGTTCATGTAAGTTTTGAATGAAGGTGGTTAGGATTATTAATGAAGTTTTTTTATATTTTTAAAAAAGTTTAATAAAAATCATAATTAATTATTTACTGAAAAATTAAAAAAATATGCATCACATCTAGAGATGAGTCCTCTACTTATATCTAAAAATATTATAAAAAAATATTATCATTTTATTGTGGTTCTGTGGGTGGTCGCATTTACACCTACTCTTATTTTTTCCCCTAAATTTAAGTACTAATACATTGAAATTAAATTTCACCAAATAGATTTTGCTTTAAAAAAAAAAAAAAAAAACCTAGCAGCTTTATAGGAAACTACATTCAATTTCTCTCGAGAATTCTATCTTACATATTTATGAAATAATATAGCTAACTTATTCAAATTTTTATGTCAAGTTATCTAACTCTGATTTTTCTAAATTTTCATTGCCACTTAAGGGCCTATTTTTTCCATAATGATCTTGCACATACCCTGAAAACATTGAAGACAACATAGAAGTTGGAATTAACCCACTAGAAGTAGAGAAAAGTAGAATTTTGCAGCTTAATAAACTTGATGAAATGAGAATAAAGGAAATTCAACATACATAAGTGATTCAAAAGCAAAGGAAGGAATGGCACGATAAACATATTGTGTCCAGACAATTTAGAGAGCGAGATTGGGCACTATTATTTGACTCCATATTTGAAGAGTTTAAAGGAAAGTTCCATACCAGATGGTTGGGACCTTATGAGATACAAAAAGTGTTCAAGAATGGAGTTGTCCAATTAGTTTCAATTGATGGGGAGAAAAGAGTCATGTTAGTTAATGGTCATCGACTGAAAACTTACCATAAGCCAGCAACAAAGGAGGAATTTCTAGATGAAGTGCAACACAAAATTGAACATTTTCTCATGGAAGATATCTACTCCATGAGAGAAGATATTTGAACCTTTGAAGAAGGCACAAATAAACATGGTAAATTGAAAACCAAAAATTGGCGGTTTACCTTGAGAAAAATGGAAGTAAATTGAAAACCAACAAATGGTGGTTTACTTTCGGGGAAAAATAAAAATAAAAAAAATTGATGACTGAAAACCAGAAATGGTGGTCTATCTAAGTTAACTTCTGCAAGCTCCTGAAGGCTCCTAAAGAACCCCTCAAAAGCTCCTAAAGGATCCTGAAGATCTTGAAGATTGAAGACTCTGTCTTTGCTCGAAAGCTCCTAAAGACTCCTGAAATTCCAAGCTCTTGAGAGCTCTTGAAGACCCCTGATGAACTCAAAAGCTCGAAATAAATTAAGGTGCGCATTGAATGTGATTTTTTTTTTCAAAATTATTTTCTAAGGTAGTTAGACTAATTTAAAATAGGTAAATATTTATGAATCTTGACATCTCCGCCACAATGTTAATTTAATGATAACAATAATTCCACTTTTAATCATTTCAAAAGGCAGTGAATTGTCAGAATAAGGAATGGTGTGACATGGATGATGTCAGTCGAGGACAACGAATCTCTTCATGATTTGGTTGTCTTTTCAAAATACTCCCAAGTAAATTATGACATGTGTAACAAATGTCACCAACCTTGTGAATTAAATTGAAAGTTTCAAGTTGTGGCGTGCGAATCATTCGGAGCAGTAAAGGAATTAAATGCAAGCAATTAGTGGAATGCTATGTCATTTTCAAAATTGGATGCTCCCAAATCAAGAAAAAAATTACTCCATATCTTTTTTGGTAAGTAATTCAGACTGCCAGTTGAAGTCCACCAATGAAGTTCATTTTTTATAGAGAAAGATGGGGAATAAGAGAAATTATGAACCAGAGAACTTCAATCTTGGTTCAAAGACTAGAAGATTGTTTGAAGAAGTTGGGTGGATAAATTTTGTGATGCAGTATGAAGGCTTCCAACTAGAAATGGTTAGGGAATTTGTGACAAACTTCAACATAAATGTCACCAGGGTAAGGGGAGAAGTAATAGAAGTCACACCAGAAATTATAGCGAAATTTCTGGAATTCCAAATGAAGGAAAACTAGTTAATAAAAGCCGAGTTAAGTTTGAGGAATTACTGGCTACATTTGACCAAGAATCAGAAAGAAGGCTAGAGATACAAATGCACAAGGGAGACTAGCATGGCATAGCTTGTAATAGTTTGTACGAGCCATGGAGGACTGTTGTGACTTGGCTTATGAAGTTCTTCACATGCAATGGGCAGTATGGTACAATATTGGGTCCAAGAATGTAGCTTTTACTACATTTAAGGTATGGTCAGACAAAACCTTCAGCTAGGATAAATTTGTCAATGTTCTTATTTCAACAAATTTCTTCCATTATTTTGAGAGTAAAAGCTAGGGGGGGAATCTTCTATGAAATACTAGGGGTTGATACATTTGATAATTAAATACCATTTCTTAAAAAAAGAAATTGGGAAGTAAGCATGGTTAGAATTTTTGTTTGCACCTGTAGGGAAGCAAAAAGGGAGACCCACAAGGGGACCCTCAACCAAAAAGACAAAAATGGAGGAAGGAGAATCTTCCAAGAAAAGGGGAAAAATAAAATTTCCAGATATATCTCGGGTAACCCATACTAGGTCAAAAAGAAGGAGACAAGAAGTACGATAGGAAAACCCTAGGCCTATTGAAACTATAGTGTCCACTCCTGAAGAGGCACCTATAAGTCAAACCCCTATTTCTAGAAGCCCTGTTAAATCCCTTGAACATGAAGATACCCATACCCCTGTACAATCTCCTGAGAGACCTCAAAGTCCCCTTGAAAATCCAATGCTGACTCCTAAAGATAACCCTATTTTTGAAGTCTACGACTCTGCTAAAGAGTTTGGCGCACAATTTGAAGAGCAAGAGACCTCTGAAGAATTTGAACAAGAAGAGACTATGAAATCCTCCATACCTTCACAACATGAGAAGAGGAAGGGGAAAGAACCTTTAATTGAAGAAGAGGGACCCCAAGAAGAATTGAATACAAAAGAAATAGAGACTGAGGAATTTCTAAGAACAATGAAAATGTCCTGCCTAGAGGCCGAATTAGAATAGGAAAGAAGAAATGTGCAATTCTTTGAAGAAAAATTAAGAAGAAAAGAAGAAGAATTACAACAATTAGTCTACAAAAATCAAGCAATGGAAAGGAAAGTTGAGAAAAATGAGGCAAGGATTAAAGAACAGTTAAGTAAAATAGAGGATGCCCTCCAACAAGCCAGTATGCAAGCATTAGTAAGTGCAGAGGAAATTTCAAAATTGAAAGAAGAGTTGCAACAGAAAGAAGAAAAATTAAAGTAGAAATCCACGTGGTTTTATGCACATAAAGCCTCTACTTCCTCCACTACTCCACGCAGGCTTGCATTACTTCATCCATATCCCTCATATTCCTACACTCCTCCTATGCAACCAACTCCAATTCAGCCTCAATATCGTTCTTTGGCAGTTTTCAAATATAAGGAGGAAAAAAAAGTGTTGAAAGAGTAGATACAAAATTTAGAAAAAGAAAAGAATGAGATTGAGAGAAGACTTGAACAGGTGGCAAGAGTCAGCTCACCATGCTTCCATGAGAAGACCAAATGCAAATATTATATCAATGAGAAAGGAAGCAAGAAGTTAATTAATCTAATCGTGGGTTGAAGGATCTTACTTGAGGAAGAGCAAATAGCCAACCTTTGGAATGATCTTTATGGTATTTTGTTAAGTGTTGTTATTTTCATCATTAAAATCTGTAGTAGAACTCATTTTGAATTGTTCAATCATAAAATCATCTTCATCTTGGTAAATGTTAAGATCAGATAATCACTTATGTTTCTTACAATCTTCGCTTTGAAGTTTTAGTTTATTATGGTTAAGATCGAATAGTTTGAATGCTTAGATTTGTTTATTAGAAATGTTAAATTGAACCATTAGAATTGTTGAACAAGTTTCTTTTATAAATTAGGTTTAGATGCCATCTGAATCAGTTAGAATTAAAGTTTGTTTGTTAAGCTTCATTAAAGCAATGTTAGGAATTTATGGAAAGATGGAGTTGAAGTTTGTTCAAAATCTATTCATGGAGATTAGTCTTCATGATTTTTAGAATAATCGTCATTTTCCTGCAATTCATTTATGATCTTAAGTTAGCATTTACTTTCCAGCAATTAAGTTATGGATTTATTTTAAAGAAAAATAGAATTAATTTGGAATTATGCATTTTAGATTAAGGATTAAAGTAATCATTAATTGTCTCCATGAATTGGTCTAAATCGAAGTCAATAAAGTCAGAATTAAGTGAGTAGAATTTTAAATTAGGAGTTAAAATAGATTTAAATATTAGGAATCAGTTGCTACAATTTAGCTCCTGAAAGCTCCTGAAGTAGGAAAAACGATACCTGAAGTTGTTGTTTACAGTGCAAACCCCCCAAAAAGAATCTGTGACAACTATCCTTATCGCATATTGCTCTGAAACACACATGGTTCAATACAAGAATTAATTAAATGATGCAAGTTGTGACATCAACAACCTTTCCCATCACATGTCTTGAGTGGAACCCATTCACCTTGGGTGGTGAATGAGTCCCTCTTGGCACAAAATTCAAAATAATTTCAAATTTCTTTCAGGTTTTTATTCATTAAGATGTTAGGTCGGCCTGTGATGTTGTATTTTCAGGAAATTAGGGCATAAGTGTGTATAAATAAGTGTTTTTCTATCCATTTTAACCCCCCCGAACAATCTCATTCAAGCATTCACTTATTAAAGCATCTTAACATCATTCAATCAAGCAATTATCAAGCATCTTGGAGTAGTCATTGACATATCTTCAGACTTTAACAAGGGTTTGGTGAGTTTATGAAACTTGCATGTTATTTGTTCATCATTCCTTTCTCATTTCATTTCTTTATCAAGGGTTTGATTACCAAAGTGGGGTTTGACAAAGGCGAACCCCTATCCTCTAACCCTTAACCATTTCCCCCCTCTTTGCATGTGTGTTTGCAAGTCTTATAGGCAGATTTTTCAAAGAGATAAGTTTAAAAAAGTGTTCAACAAGTCATCAAAGATATTCAAGTCAACATAGACCTAATTCAAGCTTGGAGACATCATTCAGCCCATTTTCTACAAATTTGAATCCGTCAACCCGACAAGAAGACAAGTATAGATCTGGACCCATAGAGTTGACTTTAGAATTTGTAGATTTTTGTAGGTGGACTGATTTTCCATTAGTGGTGAATGAGTCGCACTACTAGACTGGAGAAAGTGTTTTCTGAGGTTTTCAGTTCCTGACATCTTGAAACCTGTTTCAGTAGAATTTACTAGAACCTGGGCTGATTCACCATCATTGGCAAATGAGTCCTAGTGGCCATCAATAGTGAATTTTGAAACATTCTAGAACCCTCCAGCATCTGCATTCAACTTCCAAGTTCACTCAATTCAGTTTCATTAAGTTTTTTTTTCATTTGTGCATGTTTCTAGTTCATTTCTGCATATCACACCGTGTTTTCAAACACTTTATATTTCTTAGGTTTGGCAGAAATAATCAATCCATTTTATCAATTTTTTGCATTTAGATAATTGCATTTAGGTATATTTTCATTGTAATTGCATTATTTTGAGTGAACCACTTAGATTTTGTGTGGGGTCTATCTCTCTCCTTTAGGTGAAAAACCCTAATAGAGCAAGAGAGTCATAGCATCCTAAACCACAAAAATCGATGGTTCAAAATAATACAACACTACCACCTTTAGTCGTGTCCCAACTAAGATAGAAGTAGAATATAATTAGCATATAACATGATTCCATCATTATAATATATCTTCTTGACCTTCTTCACATACTTCTCACTAATTGATTGTCAAATAAAAATTGCTTCTCTCACTTTGTATTTCACTAACATTTTTTAGCTATAGAGAACCAACTCTTAGTTCTTCAATTTTAGTTTTTGAAGTATATGTAAATATTTTCTTATACTATTTTAGTTTTAAATTCAATAGGTACAAACACTTAGTAATAAAAAAAAATATACTTTATCCATTTTTAGATAATTGTGAATTTTTTTAACCATCTAAAACTTATTTTAGGTTAGGTACACTTGTATATAGTCATTTGTCTATAAGTGAGGGGTATGGTATGTTAATGTTTCTATTAAGTTTTGGATATGGTTATTAGTAATATGTTAAGAGAACCAATATTATTTGGTTTAGTCATATTAATCGTTAACCATAACATAAAGATCTACAATACACAAAATTAAATGAAAGACAAAATATTACACATAATTTTCTTTTACATAGGATAAATCTTGTAGTCAAAATTTAAATAAAAGTATCATTCTTCTTTTTTGTAATTGAAAATTTTTACATTACAAAACCTAACCTTTCTAATGTATCCTCTCCTTCTAAATGCATATTCTCAATACCTCATATAGATTTATTTTCCAACACCACATAAATAAGTTATATTATTCTTCACATGGTTGTTTGGTTCGATCTAACTTTTCCTTAAGGTATATAGTCTTTTAATAAATAAATAAATAAATATTAAAAGATTAATTAATAATCAATGCCCAATGATCACATTGTTGTAGGGGAGAGGAGATGGTGGGGAGCAACGGAGACTAAAAATTTGCAATAGGGTAGGACGACAGTGCGAAGGTGGCTAGAGACGATGCTTGTGGTGGTAGGGTTGCAATCGACAGTGTAAAGGTCATGGGAATTTTGGAAGCATCGGTGAAGGAAACGGAGCAAGAGGTTCCATTGGAACAATTGAAAGAGAAGGATGCAAAAGAAGATTGGCGCCAAAATTCAAATTGGAACAGTTCAACAAGACTTGCAACAATGAAGGTTGGAATGGGCGACATTGGAACAATGCCTCAAGGTGCAATTGATTGCGAAATAAAGGAGTAGATCATCACTTGATGGGAGATAGTAAAGATCTTGGGAATTTGGCGGCCTCCAATCTATCATCGAGGCATTTTTCGGAGAACAAGAGGGGTGATGGCTGCCACAACCAAGAGTACAGGAAATCAATGGTGCTTAGTTCGAACTTGTTGCAACCTTCTATTTTGATCCTGGATCAACAAGGATTGGTGGTCCATTGGTATGGGAAAAACCTAAACTAGGATAGTCTTAGGGGCGTTGGGGTGTAGA